>VYZP01032754.1:0-23797 GCA_013400635.1 Hypocryptadius cinnamomeus
TTGTAGGACTGCATTCTGATCTAGATACAGGTCAAAATCCACTCCTGGCCATTCAGTGCTAAAAGGGTACCCAATTATTGAAGCTGATGACTCAGAGGCTACCAGATGAAGTGACAACTACAGTTCTACCACACCTGCTACCAGCTACACAAAATTGTGTGTCCTCTCTCTGTTGGCTTGAACAATCACTTAAGCTCAAGCTGATATTTAGCTTTTCACAGTTTCTTAACACAGGACAACACAGTAAAGAAAAAAAAATTTAAAAAATTAATCCTTCCTATAGCAAAGAACCCCCAAAACACATGACAGGATTGCAGTTCTTTCCTGTCACATGCATTACCTTCTGTGCAGGAGCTATGTATTTATGAAAAAGCTCAACATCACGAGGACATTTGGAGAGCACAGTGCTTGTCACTGTCTTGAAAAGATCTTCCATAACCTAATAGAGAAAAAAGGAATGCATGAAAAATGACATTGCTTAGGTGTCCCAGACTATAAATGAAACATGGTACACATCAGCCAAAGGTTACAGAAGGAGTTTCTGTCCTTCTTATGCATGGCCAGACTGCATAAGAGGGAACCACCTCACTAATGCTCCTAATTAGCAGGCTTGCTTAGTAGCTGAAAAGACTGGAACCTTTATTTTTGCTACGGGTTTAGGGTTTCAATGTTGGCTAATGGAGTCAGTATCTTCAGTCAGGTATCTCCAGTGAAAAAAATCACAGCTAGATATTCAAACAGCAACCCTGGCTAGCCACAGATATGTTACAACCATTTGTGGGCCTGGTCTCAGATTCTTAGTGAGGCATGTGTCCTGTAATGAACAATTCCGGATTTATGCTTGTTGTTAGAAAAGGCAAAACTGAAGGAAAGAGAATAAACATGCAGTGTGTAGAGCAAGCCCATCAAACAGTTCTCAGCTAGAGAGACTCTGCAGTAAGGGCAAAGTGAACATGTATAAGATGAGTAGAGAACTAAAGCAAAGGACACATCAATGCAGGGATGTTTGAGAAACTAAAAAGATGTGGTTCCATTTCCCTAAACGAATGTGGATTAACTAAATGACATTATCATCCAATTTGGATATACTTATCCAGTAAAACGGGCTTCACTCATTAAGAAATTAAAATGCCATTAAAAGTCCCCACATGGGATGCTGCTGCATTTTCATCTACCTGTTTTAAGAGTCACTTTCTCTTTTGCTTAAGCAAAGCAGACCATCCAAGACACTTGCTGTTGTGCAGACTAAGAGTTCCCATGGCTCCCTGT
Source organism: Hypocryptadius cinnamomeus (assembly GCA_013400635.1). Classification (NCBI taxonomy): domain Eukaryota; kingdom Metazoa; phylum Chordata; class Aves; order Passeriformes; family Zosteropidae; genus Hypocryptadius; species Hypocryptadius cinnamomeus. The sequence continues at coordinate 1,270 of VYZP01032754.1, forward strand.
AGTCTCCCTACCAGCATAAAGTAGGTAGGTAGTTGACACCTGTGGTATCAACTGATCATCCCACCTCTTATTCAAAATCACCCTCCTATTCTCATTTTCTCTGTCAAAACAGAGCAATGCAGCTGGGGCTGCATGTCATCTCAGCCTGGGATGGGACAAGGTTTTTCCTAACAAAGTGCATTTCAAAGTTCTGGCGCATTCCTGGTTGGTTGTGGATATTTGGGTTTTTCTTTGTTGTTTTTTGTTTGTTTGTTTCTTTGTTTTGTTGTTTGGGGTATTTTTGTGAGCGTAACAACTGCTTCATTAATTGCAGAGTTGAGAGAACTGAAGTTTCCACTAATGATATCTAGGTGAGCAGCAGCCCCTAGACACCACAAAGCCTGTGACTGTGGAAAGATGAACCTGTGGAAAGATCAGTCAGCAGACCTCAAGAAGAAGCAGAGGGTCTATGCCTTACAAGGAACCAGATCTTACAGGGTAAGAGGAACACAAGGCACAGAAACAAAGCAGCTGGGCTACTGACATAGCCAAGATGAGATTTCAGGCATGTGGTTCAAACTTATGCTTAGATGAACATCCTTCACACCTACCCCAAGCAGCTGAAGCACTGCTGTGTGCTGGTGAACAACCTCTGCATCCCACCAGCCTAGTGGAGCTGGTAAAGCAGTCCACTTGGACTGCTCTGAGCCAAACTCAGACTCAAGACTCCTGCATCAACCTGGGCTCTCCTTTTAAAAAAAGGGAAGATGCAAATGAGGGAACAGCATTATCATATGCAGATGAACAGTTTTACGCCTCCTGGTACTCAAACACAGAGGAAATGAAAAGCCAGCATTCCTGCTGCTGAGTGGCAAATAACCAAACAGTCAGCTTTGAACTTTCTTCAAAGTAGCTAGAAAAAGGCTTATGCAAATGAAATTAGAAAACTTCTTAGCAATTCATCTGGTTTCACCAGGCAGAGACGAAGGGATTTTACATTAAGCTTCCTCTTTCTAGAAAATGAAAGTATCATCTGGTTTTGGAAAGGCATGTTGTTTAATTAGCACTTTTTTTCCTCACTGTGCGATAAAGTAACAATTAGGTTCCCACAGCATTCAACATAAGCAGCTTCCTCTTGTGGAAAAAAGATGTGGGTGGTATGGGAAAAACAATCTGAGAAATATTTCCAGGTTTGAGACTGAGGTTTTAGCCTGGCAAAAAAGACGGACATGTGGGTCATACACTGGCCTCCTCACTGCTCTTATTTATGCCAAACAAGTACTAGGCACAAACAGTAGATAGAAAAAAAAAAGGAGAAAAAAATCTCTCAAACTGAGAATTTATGTCTTTAAGCAGATAACATAATGAAGGACTGCAAAGTAGGCTATAGGAAAAATGAGTGGAGAAGTGTAATCGCTGGCTTGCTGGTTTAAAGGAACACATGAGTGTGAGACATAGGTGAAGTGATTGGTTTGAACATAATCTGAAAGAAACATGTTTGACAGGAGACTTACACAGGGGGAAAAAGGCACTGGAATCACAGCAAGTAGCCCATCTCTTTTGGGACTCTGGATGTCCCAAAAGCCCAATAATGTGGTTGCTTCACAATGGTGGTGTGGAAACTGTGCTGGTAGGGGGGCAAGCAAGGAGGACAAAGGTTAAAGCTTCCTCTCTTCCCTCAACCCTTTTAGCCTTTCTCTTTTGATTTTCACATTTGAAACTTCAGCAGTATCAACACTGGCCTTCCCCAATGTTGCTCTGTTGTTTAATGGTTAACAGTTCAATTTTGATTAGGAGCAGCTCCCAAGGGTATTGCTCAATTTTACCCTGGATCTTTTGATACTGCAACTTATCCTCTCCCCAAATAAAATTATGACCAGAGTTGAAACAGCAAATCACCAATAAAACAGCAGTAAAAGCAGCAGCAATTGAAGGTGCTGTGCACTCCAAGAAAGGTTCAAATCATCATCTTTATTGTGTAAGAAAGATTACATAAGAATAATCACATGACCTGCCAGTAGGATTTTTATGTATGTATTTACCTGGGCCATGCATGTGGATGCAGTGTAGATCACAGGCTCCTTACATATGAAACACTCACCACTGGACCACTGTTGTTGCCCCCATGCTTGCTCATACCCACCCTACGTGTGTACATACACACAGAGGGGAGGATTCACATCTGATCTTGGTCATAAAATCTCCTCTCTCAGCAATACCAACAGCTCAGGCCCCATTTTGGAGAGATGCTGTTGCTGTGCAAGGAAAGAGGCTTATCTGCCAGACCACTGCTCCACTGGCCATTGAAGCTGAATGCTGATAGAAGTCAGGGAAGAGAACAAGCCTGAGCTATGGCAGCTGGATACCACTTCAGACAAGGAGCCTACAGTCCTGCAGATAGCCCAATGTCCCTAAAGAGTGCTGTGAAAAACTCTTAGAACAAACCCTTCTCATGTGATTACCAGTGTTTGCGCCCTCAAGACTGCAGTCAGACCTGCCCAAGTGCCTCAGATTTGGTACTGAAGGCAGAATGCTGAGTGAAAACTAGTCTGGAAATCAAATCACATGCATGTTTTAGATCCAAGATCTCTAAAGCTGACACCCAGAATCGGTACCTGATTTCATTTCATGCCTGAACTCCTCTCTGTAAAATGGAGGTAATAATGCTCCATGTCACTAGGCTGTAATGACAGCAAATTAATTTTGATGAAGTACATAACCAGTGGAAGACAATACTCCTGCCCTCAGGACACAGCTCAAATACTGAGTGTTAAATTGTATACCCCATCTTAAAGAGAAATATTCTCCATCCCTTAAAGAGACAGTAGTGCTAGGATATAATCTTGTTAAGGAAGACTAACACTATGCATAAACTGACAATGCCCTCAGGAAAACTTCCTTCTTGTATTTCCTAACTTTACAGCCTAAATAATGCCTTTTTTACATGGCTTTGTATGTGCTTTTGATGAAATTCAATAATGACTGTATCATATGGCCTCTTTGAGACTCCATTAGTGTCATGGGTGAAGTGGGATCCTTTAAATATACTGCACTGCTGATACAGTGGAATGAAAAATAGAAGACAATGGCCTACAAATACAACTACATGACACAGCATTGAAGAGAGAGGGAGAGAGTGATAACAGTCATCTCAGAGGACAAATAAAACTGGAGACCTTGGACCACCAATTCAGGTACTGGGGGGCTGATGGCTCCAGACACTTCCACAACTGTACCTCTTCTCCTGTTTATCTGACCTTTTTCTAAATCCTTTTCTTTCTCATGCATTTTGGAGGAGAAAAGAGGTCCCTCCTTAGATACCCTTACTTGTACCCTGCACACTAAAGCAGAAATACTATCACCCAGCCATGCAGTGTGAAGTACTGCACTGAGCACACGGGACTTTCCACAGAAACTATTGTGAAACCAGTACTGTGAGAGTTGAAGCTTCTTTGTAGCACTAAAACACATTTTGGCACAGAACAGAAATTTAGATTGCATGATTAAGACACATGAGACTTCAGAAGAACTGTGCTACTAATTTAGGAATAACTGAGCACTACTCTGTGCAATTACAGTGGGGAAAAAAGGCTGCTGCACTAAGACTTCAGGCCCTTTGTTCCCAAATACATGTAGCTTGCTTATTAAATCTCCTTTTTTTCCTTTTATTTAATAATGAAAACTATGTTTCTTTTGGAGCTTTGGCTGAAAGATCTCAAGCCTCACCAGTGAATGGTAAACACACACATCTTTGTAGCAAGGCTCTTTAATGGTGTATGAGCAAATACTTCAAGATGTCCCTGAAGAAGCTGAGCATTCCCAGCACAGTAACTTGCTCAAGTGAGAGATACTTAGTCCAAATGTCCAATAGCAATTTTAAAAATAATTTTTTAACAATCCAGCTCCTTATGTGAGGACAAAGTTCAGATAACAACCCTTGCCAAGAGCCCTGAAGGCTTTCAACTGGGTGTTTTTCACTGAATAAAGAACTTGCAGATGACAACAAACAGACAAAATACCCAATGGGCAGATACATAAGAGAACACTGAATTTAGGTCAGTTACACCAGGAGAGACATTTAGGCTTTAGAGCAACTAGCAGGGTTTTCTGTTGATTGGGGTTTTTTGTTTGTTTTGTTGTAAGAGAGATTGCTCAATGGTTTAAAAATAAACTAAGTGGGAACTCCACTTCCCCAAGTAAGAACACCACAAAATTAAGCCTGTTGCAATACATACTCACTATGAGGAATGTAAAATAATGGCTGCTAGGAAACTTTCTGTTATAGGGAAAGGTGCTTGTCAAAGACTTTGGGGAGATTTAAAGAGAGCACAAGCTGAGACTTCACAAGATACTTAGCAACAACAAAGGCAAAATTGAGAGGGAAAGTTACTCCTTTCCCTACAAATAAAAGCCTTACAAATTCCAGAATAGTTCTCAAATCTAATTCTCTGAATTGTCTGAACTGGCTGTCTATAATTCAAAACCCAGGTAATTAGGGTTTTCTGCACAAGGTATGTTGATTTTGTGTTGAAGGGCTCAAATACCACTTAACAGAAGACCCTGCTTATTACACTAGATAAAAGTAGTGAAGATTTCAATTGACTCCTGATTACCTGGAGAAACAAGGGGTCTCAGAAATTACGGTCTGTACACATACACAGGCTGTGCTCTAAGAATACACAAAGCTGTGGAGAAAAGGAGAGACAAAAGAAAGATGCAGGATGCTATTCATGATGGAGCACAGACTCCCAATGGGTCAGTCCACACAGCCCAGTGCCATGCAGACATCCCAGATTCAGAAGCAGCATACAGAGCACGCCAGCTGTGCTCTCAGGCCATGCTGGCTCAGCACTGTTTATGACCCATGCTGAAGAAACCACCACCTGGATGTTATTTTATAAATCTGCAACCAGTGCCTCAGGTATTTTTCTTTATAAGATTATTTTTTCAATCACTTTCCACAGAGTTTATCTGATAAATGAGAGTGTGTGTGTATGTTTACATACAAGTCCTACTGGGTATAAGCTGGCTTATGCTGAGACTAGTAAGGTGTATAGGCATCCATCATGTGGTTAAACTGCAACTGAGAAGTCAATCCAGAAAAATCAAAAGCCAGCTGACTAAGGATTTCCTCCAGTCTTCTGCTAAAGACACAATGAACACTGTATGCCAGAAACTGTTGTTTCTTCTTCAGATTTCAATGCAGATTTCAAAGGGGCCTTTACAGAGCACACTGCTTAAACACTGCTCACTCAGTGGAAAGGTGCTGAACATTTTGAAAGGGAGAGTGCCACTCATTAGCACTAGTCAAGCACATTTACATTCCCTGGCAATACAGCAACTGTGGAGCTTCCTATTCAGATGAGAGCTATGTGCACCTGTTATCTTCCCTTCCAAATCCTCTCTATGGCTTCATCTCTGCTGAGCAAATCCTCCTCCTTGGGAAATACCTGTGCAACATCTACTTGGTTCACATAGGGTGAGAGGAGCTGTGACCTCAGCTGAGGGCAGGGAGCACAGGAGGAAGAAACTCCGGTAGCAGTCCTGCATAGACATTTGGAGTGCCCACCTGCATGATGTCCTGAAGGCTTTCAGTGAAGGACAGCTCAGCCTCCACCATGTAGAACTCTGCCAGGTGCCGGCGACTCTGCGAGTTTTCCGCTCGGAACGTCGGGCCAAAGGTGAACACGTGAGTAAAAGCCCTGCAAGGCAGCAGGGAACAGGCAGGTCAGGTCCAGCACACAACTGGGTCTGTTACACCTAAAGCCCTCACTTTTCCCCCAGCATCTAGAAACAATCATGTTCCCATTTCATCTTTGAGCAGTTTAATGGCACTGCTGAATAAGATGCTGTTATGTTCCCTCATCCAGGCGTGGAGAGGGGTTATTCACACCTTGTGACTCAGAGATGTTGCACACACACACTGTTCAGCTTTCTCTGAATGTAAGTTGTGCTCAGGGCACTATAACTGTGTGGGAATAAAACTCAACATTCTGCAGAACCAGATAACTAGAGAAGCATGCAGATACTATACCAATCATGCTATCCTCATCCACGTGCCTTTACACTTCTTTGCCTGCAATGCCTGACCTTTACAGGTGCTGTGAGACCCCAGTGCTCAGCAGAGCAGAGTGGGCGTGCTGCTGGAGTTTCTGGGCTGGTGGGCTCTGGGGGGTGGCCCCTGAAGCCCAGCAGGACGGAGGTGTATGGCGTGCAGTCCCCCTCTAGTGGTAAGACAGAAGTTCATTGCTCAGAGAGCCATGGAGATAAAGAACTGGACTCTTCCACCCACCTAAAAATGGCTCAGCTGAGAGGGCTCCCTACTGCAGAGAACACATGGTGAGAGCATTTAATGCTGAAGCAACCAATTAATTTCCTATTATGAAGCCATTTCTCCAACCACCTTCTGGGGAGTCCATTTAAATACATCCTCTCTTGTTCTGCAGTCATGTCATGCTGTGTTTCCACTTCCTTAGTGAGAAACTTTCCTATGAAATACCAACACACCTTTAAAAGCTTTGATTTTATGTGGGAAGCTGCACACCAAGCAACACCTTTTACACTGTGATCTATGAGCACTTGAGCTGCTGGACACCCTCAAGCCAGTGAGAGCTTCCCAAATACACGCTGTGACATCTGTGTTTCCTCTCATGCAGCATGGGAAGAAAAACCGTGATTGGGGAAGAGAGCAAGCTGCTTCAGAAAAACCATGAACTGGGCAGCTGCTAACTTTGGTACTTTAACTTGATGTTATTTTTAGCTGCAGACAGCATGTAGGAGAAAAAGAACCCGATCAGTAGAGATTAAGCACAGTTTGACACTCATGAAAGGATGAGTGCTAATTGCTGGGGCTGGCATTTGACTTGCATCTTGCTCTGCAAGCTTTCAACTTAAAAAGGACGTTCACTGAAGTTTCTGAACACGCTAATTTTGTTAAACTGAAGTTTAAATAAACAACACTACAAAAAGCAGCATTTTTCCCTCGCCCCTTATGGAGACATCTGTGCTACAAATAAAGGAACACACACATTCTGCTTCACTCATCTGTTCCCTCATGTCACATGTTGGTTAAAGGTTATGATCCAAAGAAACAGCACTTTCTTTTTCCTTGAGTTGCTAGTAGTAAACACACCAGAAGTTTCAGGTCAAGACTCTGAATACATAGCCTGCCTGTAAGTTTCTTTTCCCCATGGCTCTGTTTTCCCTCCTCCAAAAACACACTTTCTGTCTCCACTTTGCTCTTGCATCTGTACTCTCTCATATATGACCACAGCTTCCACAACCAACTAACTAGATTGTGCAGCAAACATCTTCCTTCAAGCATAATTTTTAGCATGCCACTATGCCCTCTGCTGCCTTTCTCACTTGCTGAAATGTTACTGTAAACTTCTGTTACTCCATCATTCTCCTTCAAACTGCCCTTTGCTGTACCATCTACAAAACCTCAGCAATGTTTAGATAAGTGATGTACCAAGACTATTACTCACTGCACAGGTCATTCACTATTATTTCATCAGTTCCTTGTGATCCCCCATCTGTAGCCACCTGTTGTCTTGAGTTATGCAGAAATTCATGTTCTCCCTCACATGGCCTTTTTGGTTTGTTTTTTTCCCATGCTCCTAACAGCACCTGGCACAACAAGGTCTTGGATCCAAAGTTTAAGAGCCTCAACTGCTATAGCAATACAAACAACAAATACAAAACAGTGAGTCACGCAGTCAAAATCATCTTATGTTTAAGGCAGAACCAGTCAAAAGTTTTTGTTTGCCAGGTTGTGGAGGTTGGCCTGCAGTGGGAAACAGGAGTTAGAGGCAGGTTCTTGCTGTACCTGCCCCCATGTTTCACGGTTTTGCTAAAATATTTCAATTTGAGGCCCTTCAGTTAAAGAAAGAATTTTTCCTAAATAAATGAGTTTAGTCACAAGTTCTGTTTGTAACTGAGCCAGGATCAGACATAAGATGAAAATATTGTGAAAAGCTTACAACTGCTGTAAGTACTCAGTATGATGTGCTGGTCTCTAATGTCTCACTGACATAAAGGCCTCAAAGTAACACTGAAAACTAAAGTGTGCCACTAGCTGGCTAGCATGAGATCCCTTCCCACAGAGCAACAGCCTGGCTTCAGGGAGAGACATATCTCAGCGGCTGTCCACGCACAGGCACTGACACTTCAGTTACTGGGGCAGGAGAGTCTCCAGCAACACAGGCTTCTAAGAGCACTTTGAACTGCACTTACTTCCTACTGATCAGCAGACCAAGCATGATGAGTAGCTACTCATCTTCCAAGGGGCTTGCTGCCTGCAAGTTACCTAAAAGCAATCAGAAATTAAAAAACCCCACCCTCTTATTGCTCCAAGACGTCAGCCATGGTCAAACACTTCATAGTTAGAGATCAATTTTGTACTGCAAGAATAAAGCCTCTCTGTGCTCAAGGCAGCTTTTGGAAATGGCAAGTGCAGAACAAATCCCACAGGAATCAATTTCTATCTTTCCTCAGCTCTAGGCACTGGTACACAGAGCACCACCTATGTTTACAAAACAAACTATTAGCACTGTGACTCTATGGACTAGCCCAAGGTGACAGTGTAAGGGCCTTGTGATAGCCTGTAGAACCTAACATCACTGGTGTGGGGCTGAATTTGCCTGACTCTTGAAAAAAGGGAAAAATAACACTCACCCCTAGCCCCCCTCCCCATCAAATAAACCCCCATCTGCAGGGAAGGGAGGAATCATTCATTTCTCAGGCTAACTGTAAAGGGAAAAGACAGATACAAGTAACTGTGAGAACTTCCCCATGATCCTGGGACCCTGGCAAAGGGAAACTAGCCAGATGTCACGCTGGCAAAGTGATCAAAGGAGCACAGTAAATGCAAGTCATCTGGTAACAGCAATGTAGCACTGACCAGAGGCCTGGACATAACAGAGCAACACAGCTGAAAGTACATTAGTCACTGTTATCAGCTCTGTGCATGAACAATTTTCCATCCAGGCATTTATATACTGTTTACTGTGCTCTGCCATTCAAGATGTTAAGCAAATGCCCACTATACAAATCAAGTCTTTATTTGTACTTCATCTGCTATAAAAAACCATATCTGTGATTTGTTACTGCTGTATCACACTGAGCATCCACAGATATATCAGAAAAGAGGGATGGGAGCTGCCTCTGCTCTGATTTCATGGTACTGAGAGCAAACGCAGTCATTTTGTTCTGTGTACATTCAGCACCTAGCACAATGGAGCCTCAGTGCAGGGCTGTGACTCCTATGCTCTATGATGCAAATAATCAATCATTTAACATTCCCAGACCTCTGCAAGACTTCCAGTGTTTAAAAATAACTTGAAAATTCTGTCTAAGTCTCCAAAAGTGCCTAGGTCAGTTTGGGTTGTGGGGACTCTTTAAAAAAAAAACCAGTAGTGCTAATTCCTCATCTCCAACAAAAGCATACACACAGGAGAGGAAAAAAAGCCCAGTAATCTGTTGAGCCTTTTTCCCTAGCCATTACAGGCAGAGCAGTAATGTCTGTAACACTCTCCTTGTACGTGCTACCAAAGAATACAAGAGAGGCTTTGAAACGAGTCCTTTTGCAGTCAGCTTTGCCCAGATCAGAGCTCTGGACAGCAAGCCTGAGTGCATTTATGCAGTTCACAGGCGCTGCCGGGGTTGACACCACAAGAAGGCACGGAGATGCTTAATTAATTGCTCCCTTTCTGTGACTGTATTTCACTCTGCCCAGTTCTCTGGGAAAATTTGAGAGCTTAATGTGGAGGCCAAGAGAATACCCACAGTACTCCTTCCAACACACTGAAACGCATCAACAGGCAGGGCCCCATCCTGCAAAACGCTGAGCTTTTTCACCCCAGCCCAGTGAAGGGTGCAGCCACTTTTAGCTACAGGCTCCCAGGAGTCCTTTTGGACACCAAAGCATACCTGGAAGTATTGCTGGGACACAGCCATCCTCTGCACGGATGGGGGAGGCTCACTGCTGCACAGGCCACACTTGGGTTATCCGCCCTATGAACAGCCAGGAAGGGAGAAACTTCCCCCCTTCCACCTTTATTTCACACGCTACTAAAACAACCTCCAGAAGCAGCCACCTTTGGGAGCTTTCTGCCATGCAGAATGAAAGCTCATTTTGTTTTAGTTCATTGACATTTCATTACAGAGGAAGTGAGAGGAACCAATAGAGAAGTAGTAAGTATCCGTACCCAAAGCTGCTTCAAATCATTCTTTTAATTAAACTCATGCAATGTTTGTAGGCCTCAGCGTCTCTGCCTTACTGGCAACTTTTATGGTGCAATCCAAATAGAATTAATTGTGCTGATGGTTCCCAAGCCAGGAATGGATTGTGCTCCTTTTCTGAGCCAGGACTCCACACTGCTACTGAGGTAATAAAGACTTATTTGTGCTGTCGAACCAAGGGCATATAACTCTGAACAAGGCTATTAATCAAGAAGATGCAATCCCTGCACAGTCAGCTTACAACCAATGCCAAGGTCACACCACACAGTAGTGACACAGCTGGAGGCAGAAGCTGGTTCCTGTGACTCAGGGCTAAGCACTAAACCACACCAGTACACACAGAGGGTGCAAAGATGTTTCTCAAAACTTCATCACCCCAGTGATTTCTACTGTAAGCCATAAAAACACACTACCAACATGGCAGAGGGGGAACAATTCATTTTCACGGTGCCCTCGCTGTCACCCCAAAATACAACACATGCCTATGTAAACAAAAATATATTGATTACTCTGGCAAGATCTGCAGGGACAAGTTAAGCTGAGCAGTGACTTGTGCCAAATTTCATCTTTGGCCATGTTAAATGAACATGGCATGTAAACCTTGAACACAGTGTGTTCCCCTGCACCATAATCCACCAACCCCTCTCTGCCATACACACACACTAAAATCTAGACTGCAAGAAAATCTAGAAACAATAACTTCTAACCCAAATACAAAACAACACACGATGTCAGCAGAGGAGGAGAAAGGTGACCGTCAGCAAGGTGACCCTAAAGCCCAGGAATTTATCTTTATCTACCCATTGTCCTTTCTCTTAGGAAGGGAAGAAGTTAAAGTGAGCCATCTGATTTAATTCCACTCTGTTCTGGCATGACCATATTCATTTTGAGCATGGAGGACCTGCCTGCTCCACTGAAATAAGCAGGTGATTTTGCTCAGCTGCCAGGATGCACCAGTTAACTGCAGTGCTTGACCTGAACACGAATGGGATTGTTCGGGGATGCTGAAATTTTTATTTTGAAAGATGTTCTGGCCCTGTGCACAAAACCACACACACAGGAAACCATTCAAAATATCAGCCCGATGTTTCTCGGGTCTAGTTTCTGGAGGAGCTGGAAGCCCAGAGCTCCTAATGATGATAGCAAGGTACAGATGCCCAGCAATGTGGACAAGAGGCAGAATATTTTAAATGCTTGAGCTGGGTAGACTGTGTGAAAAATACTTGTCAGGGTTGGACAGAAATATCTGGATTTTAACCTCAGAGTAAAAATAGTACTTCCATTACTATTGTCTGGTGATTTGGATTCTACCCATTGAAAATGCACATTTCTGTTGAAAAGGCAGCAGAATGGACTGAATTTTACCCAGAAAAATGAGTTTTTAAAGACTCCTCACAGGCCATTTCTGCTTGCCCTCTGGGGAAATGCAGAGCAGAAAAGCTGCATCTTGACAAGGACTTTTGTAGCACTCTGTGAGGCTCAGGCCTGGGCAGCAGAGCTGGTGTGCTGAGTGCTGAGGTTTTGGCTCATGCTGCGACGAGATGGGACTGTACTTCCTTTTGTAAGCAGCCAAAAATAAATACATAAATTAAAAAAAAAAGAAAGCTGTCTAAGTTCCCAGACAGGGACTGGGAAGTGCCAACTTCCCCCTGCAGCCAGCCAGAGTGAAGCAATGCAGCAGCTTCTCTCGCTGCAACTTCCAAAGGGCAGGGATCCACGATGCCCGCGAGGTCGCATGTGCACAGCACGCTCCTGCCACACTCCAGGACCTGCTCTTCCCTTGCCACAGCCTCTGCTCCAGCTTCAGCAGCAGAAAACAGAAGATGGGACAAGGATCCTTCCCAGGTCATCCCTCTCTGCTTGAATATGATCCAGGCACACTCAAGTAACTTACAACAAAGTGACCCATATACCCTAATTATCTGGCAAAGCACCCAGAAGTTTGTTTATTAAACGTCACAGCAGAGCTAGACACTGGATTGTTAGTCTACAGATGGCAGGAGAATACAGAAAAACTGAGATAAAGGACATTAAGAGTTACTCAGAGCCATACAAGTCATCTGCTCCAGGCTCAAAGACCTCATCAGCCTGGGTCCTCCACCCTTCTACGCAACAGTGTTGTACTTTATTGTCAGTGGAGTCTTGCTTTGTCCTAGTTTTGATATTATTGTTTCTAATTAAAGTCAATAAAATAACCGATTAGCAATGAAAACTCAAGCTGGGTTGATGAAAGCCACCAGAGTGGTTGAGGAGTTATTCAAATAATCAGTTCCCATGCTCTAGCTAACAGAGATATTCTACAAAGGAGCAACACAAAATGTTCCAAAGATTTAAATAAAACAGGTAGCTAAGATGCTTTTCAAACTTAATCATCCCATTGACTCCTACTCTAAAGCATTAAAATACATTATCAACATGTTGGGAGGGAAAAACTGGGTTAAATCTTTTTCCTTTCAAAGTGGAAAAAACCCATGTTCTTTAAAAATTGCATTATAACAGCCAGGAAGAGGACAATTAATTTTAAATTTTTTTCATTTTTCAGATGAACATTGGTTTTATGAACTCTGCAAGTATCAATCACAACATGAAAAAGCATCAGTGGGTGCCTTACTGAACAAAGGGAGTCATGGTTCAGGCCACATTCCAAAGTTTGGGTGTAACTATTTAAAACCTCCAAAGCCTCAAATTCTACAGTAACTAAACAAAGTAAGCAACTGTATCCAAAAAATTACTAAAATCCATATAAAATGCAACATGTTTCAGCTGACTACAACACGTATCTATATTCTATTCTACTTCAGTACAATGGCAGCAAACCGAAGAACTTCAGGGCACATGCTAATGGATTTGTGCATCTATTTCAAGAAAAGCTGTGGGAGCAAATACGGATGAAGCTGCCTGACTTCACATCTTATCCCGGAGCTATCTCCTGAGGAATAGAGACTCCTTGAGAAGCAGGAGCTGCAGCCTGGGCACAAGGCAGGTTCATGCTCTCGTCGAGTATTAAGTTTGCCACGGTGTTGTTTTCCCACTGATGGTCAGATGAGCTGCCCAAAGGCTTCTTGCTTGCCTCAGTCACAAAATAAGTTTCCAGGAGTTACCATGAATATGGCTACTATGGCACAGGAACTTGTGGGCAGAGGGTTGTGACAGCAGTACTGTCACTCACAAAGCCACAGCTTCTTAAACCCCTGCAGATCTCACAGCGTTGTCCGGGCACACGGATGAAGTGGAGCTGCAAGGCCCCACGCGCACGTGGACGCTGGGTTCTCCTGCCACAGACCCTACAGCACCTACCATCGACTGGAACAGGGATGACGAGGTATTGAGAGAAGGAAAAGGGACTATGCACTGGATTCAAAACAGAAACATACGGGTTCAACTTAGCTTGACGTCTATTTTTGAGGACCAAGAATTTCAGCTGAGGACACCTTTCACCAGATGAGCATAAAACTGGCTCTTCCCTTGCTACCTGCACTTGATTTTTACAGCAAGGACATAACACAAAGAACACATAGTCCAAGACTGCAGGGATTGCATTCAGCCCTACATGTGAGGATCCCAGAACATGACTGAACTGCAGCTAACCTCAGCACACACTCACCACACTTGCAAGCAGATTACCTGCTTACCCTCCCCAAAAGATGGAGAGGAAAAAAGGACCAGCAGGATATCCATAAGGACTGTAAAGCTCCAACTAGCCAAGCAACTCTACACTCACTGTTGTACCTACAGAGTTCATGTATTTGGCCTCCCAGTAATACAAAGTCATTAACAATCACTGCAGCAGTCATGAACCAGACTGAAGTATGCAGTAATTGATTAAAACCAGACATGTCACGGTTGCTTTTTATAGATCCAATTAAGTGTCAGCCTAATTAATGGAAGTTAGTGCACTAATTATAAGAGTCTGCATTATGACTCAGACTCAAACAAATGCTGTGCAAGAAATGTCAGAAATTTTTTTCAGACATCCAAGATAAATAATTACACTTATTTTTGTTACTTCTTAGCAACAGAAATGTTATACAACTGGACATCATTCCTGCAGCTGCATTCAGAAGAATTTAAAATTGTACAGTGTAGAGCAAATATTTGTTTAAAGACAATGTAATCTGTGTCATCATTAGCAAGTCATTTTGGAATCAAATTTTAAGAGCGTGTGTTGCCAGACTGCTGAGAATGAAGCCTCTTTTATGGAAGGCAGCCTCAAACACATCTCTTTTGAGCTCTGCAGTGTTTTCTTGAACATCAAAATGACAGCTCTCTCTCATTCTCCATCCTCCATGCTTTGAAAAACACTGAAGTACTGGCATTTTAAAAGTGAAATCAGGGTGATTTTAGTACCTCCTGCAAACAACAGGAAATTCACTGAGTTCAGCTCTCTACAAACTCAGGCAGACATAGCCAAAATAGTCTGGATGACTGAAATGCTTTTTAGACCCTCTCTGCAACCTGCAAAACCAGTTGTAAGATTGCAGAGAACATCTGGATTAGGCAGAAGAGCAGCAGAATAGATGATGTTTTAGCAATCAAGGGGATGTGCTTGAGAAGAGAAGGATTAATTATGCTGCATCTAAACCAAGTTTGATAAGTAGATGTTAGCAAGCAGAAGTCTGAATGAAAGGCTGAGATTTTAAGTTAGCAGGAAAAAACAAGTCCTGGGGATGTTGAACTGAAATTGAGCTAGAGAGATAATTCACCAAGATGGTATTGTGCCTGAAATCGGTGGAGAGGACAATGAGAACAAAAGCACGTAAACAACTTAGAAGAAGAAAATTACTTGGGCTGGAAGTGACCTCAGGAGGTCATTGGTTCAGTCTTCTGTTCAAAGCAGGGTTAGCAAGAAGGCCAGACCAGCTCACGGCTCCACCTAGCTGCATTTCTGATGAAGAGCACACAGTTTTTCTCATCAATCTTTTTCAATGCTTGATTGAATTTCTTCATTATTTTCCCCACTATGTCCACTGAGAACTTAACTTTTCTCAACTTATCCCCACTGCTTCTTGTCTTCCTGTCATTCACCACTGCAAAGAGTGGGGCCTGTCTTCAGAGAACCTCCTTGCATGTCTTAACAGGCTGCTACTAGGTTGCTCCTCAGCCTTTTACCCATTTGCAGGGAACTTCAACACAATGTGAGATGAACAAAAGAGGAAAAACCTAATGAAGGCCTGATAAGAGAGAAAAGAAACAGGGCTAAGGAGGGCAAGGAATGATGAGATAACTTACGCTGCCATTTAGGGAGGGGATAGCTCCCAGAAGTTTTAGGAAAAGCAATTTTATTTTAAGCTCATGATGCAAAAGGCAGAACAGACAGGGCCTGGGATGAAATGTGGCACAAGGGGAAAACACTGATGTTAAACTATTAACAAGAGGAGCTGAAAAGAGAGGAGCAGGTACAGCCTGTGGGAAAGGAGAATAAAAAACAAATTACTGCAGCAAGCGAGCTGTACTTCTTGACAACAATTGGCTTTGGCTGTGTCCAGTATGATTCTGAATCATCTTCAGCTGTCACAGACCCTCCAGCCCAGTTCAGGTCCCCAAGGGGGCCTTTGTCCTGACCAGAGGATTGGGGGGCAAGGAAATACCACGTGGACTTCACAGCAAACCAACGACATTTCAAACCAGACATCAGGACACAGACAGCCCCACACTTGTACCACACACACTGGCTACTGACTCATCGGAGACTGAGGAGACTGAAGGGGAGAGCTGTATCACATCCTAAAGACTTTTCTAGAGACCTTAAAAAGCCCATGGATTTACAGCAGCTGACAATGATTCAGACATGCTGAGCAGACAACCTAGATGCCGTCACTGCTAAGATGAGGCACAATGAAATGAGAAGTTGTGCCAAGTAGGCCGTTCGTGTCACACTGAGAGACAAGATGAACTCCTCTGACCTTGCCT
Source organism: Hypocryptadius cinnamomeus (assembly GCA_013400635.1). Lineage (NCBI taxonomy): Eukaryota > Metazoa > Chordata > Aves > Passeriformes > Zosteropidae > Hypocryptadius > Hypocryptadius cinnamomeus. Next base: position 17,401 of record VYZP01032754.1, read on the forward strand.
TCAGTAACAAGCACACACAGCACAGCAGATGGTCAATAAACGCAGGAACATCTCTCTGCCCACTTTTCCTCAAACAAAAAACTCACCAACTATAAACTGCTCTCTCCTGTGATTAGGAATAGCATCCCAAGCAACCCTGCCAGGAAACAGAGCCCTGGACAACACACAAGCATGGGCATTCAGGTGATTCCGTGTGGTCTGCAGATAAACTCTCTGCAAGGACACAGAAGATGTGATTCCAGACTCATCAGGTAAGTCTTCTCCATATCTTCCTTTCCAGCCTTTTCCAACCACAGCTTGGAGGTTGCTCATGAGCTCTGTAAAGCTAAAAGCTAACCCCAAAATTACATGACTGCCTACTTGACCTTCTGCTCCCCTTCTACACGCACCTCTCCAAGGACAAATTCCTACCTGCCTCTCATACCTATCCTGTTCCACCTCTACTTTCTAATGGACTTCTGCAGGATCTGTCTCTCTCCCAAGTCCTACAAGTCACAAGAGAATATGGGTCAAGACTGGATGGGAAAGGTTCTCAGCATTTCTATCTCAGTCTCCTCCCACAAATTCTCGGGAACAAAGTGTTCTCGAGAGCCTTAAGACTGCGACACTCAACATTATATTTAAGCTAAAGTAATTTTTAAAGACAAGATAATCTTACAGACATGAAGAATTTAGTCTGGCCAAAACAAAGGGTAAATTTCATGGAATCAAATCCAAAACAGATAAATCTTTACTGTTTTACCTGATTTGTTTATTGGGAAGACCAGAATATTTCCATTTTGGAGGTGGAAAACTCACTTTTCACTACTCTAAGACTAAGGGTGAAAGTGTCAAGCCTGTCAAAGAGAGAGTTCTCTTTCATAATGGGTTTGGTCTTCATCAACACTGAATTTTCCCAATAAATTAACTAAATTAGTACACTGAGTAGTTGGCATGAAATCAGCACAACAACCCTTATTTGAAAGCACATTTTTCTGAGCCTTTGCAATGTGGATTCTCCTCAGGCATGGTACTTCAGCCAAATCACTGCTGGCCAGCTGGACTGCTGATAGAGCCTGTCAGAGACCAGATCTCAGGCAGGTAGCAGTGCAGTTGTTTGCCATGTACCAAGGGGGGGTTTCATCATGAACTGATCGTGACTTTAAAAATTTTAAAAGTGATCAATTACTGTGGAGTGGAAATCTTCTGAAAATGGGAGGGATAAAATCCTAGCTTTGGACAACATGAACTTCAAAGACTGGCCATTTCATCTGGGAGTTCTGACCTGTATTTCTAATAGAGTTTGCTGTCCATGCCTCATATGCAATGTTGAGAATCAGTGCTGGAGTTTTTTTATGTAATCACTGTAGCACAGTTTATTGGCTACTGATAAATAGCTGCAGTGAAATTGTTCAAAGGGCAATTTTTGCATACAAATCAAAACATATAAATTTTTTCAGAAATCTCTTTTCTGCCTGGTTTGTTCTCCCTGAGTGACATGGTCTCTTCTCAGACCAGCTCAATGTCTGTGATATGCTGAAATACTCAGGCTAGACATTCTTGATAGACAGGGTGTTTCTCATGTGGTTCCTGCCTGCTGTGGCCAAAGCACAGGTCACAGCAGAGGACTGATGTCATCTCAGATATTAGCTGGGGAAAGTTAATGAGGAAGAGGTTTGTTTAACTGAAGTGGGAGAGATTTTGGTCCCTGAAAGATGGGATGGCATGAGTTTGTATGTGTTAGACTTAATTGACTGTCACCCGTTGTGAGCTTTACTGAAAGACGTAATTCCACAATTCAAGTAAGTCTAAAGAAAGAACATGGATTCTAATGATCAACCTGAAATACAATCTCACTCTATTACATCAGGCTGTACCCCTTAAATAGTACACAGCCTGCTCTAAGATAAAGCTAAACTCGGCAGATTACCTGTCTGGTAAATACTTTTTCCATTGATATCACTCAGATGCACCTTGCTCTCAAAGGATGGATAAATAAAAAAATCAATACTCTTCAGCATGCAGTACATTACAGCTTCATGTTCCTATTTTACAGTAGTGTGTTGTTCTTACAGACATTTTGAATGAATCTAGGGACATCTAAATTTAGATGTGTTTATTGATAATGGAGCATAGCTGTTCTGGGAACCTGCTCCTTTCATTTTTATTTTATTTAAGTACATTGAGTTTTTGAGGCCTGCAGCTCAAGCGGTATTGAATCCCTTCAGTCTTCAAAAATAAATGAAGCTCTTCTAGATGCAAAAGCATTGCAGTGACACATCACACAGCATTAGCTCTCTAGATGCTGTGAGACCCTCCTGAGCACAGAATCACTGAATGGTTTTGGAAGTGACCCCAAAGACAATGCTGTTCTAACTCCCCAGTCATGGGCAGGGACACCTTCCACTACCCCAAGATGCTCAGAGCCCCACCCAACCTGGCCTTGAACACATCCAGGGATGGGGCATCCATTCCTGGATGTGTTCAAGTTTCTCTGGTAAACCTGTGCCAGTGCCCCACCACCCTCAAGTAATATCTAATTCCAACCCTTCCTCTTTCAATCTGAAGCCACCCCCCCCTTTGCCCTGTCACTCCACACCCTTGTCCAAAGGCTCTCCTCAGTTCTCTTGTAGCCCCTTAAGTACTGGAAGGGGCACTAAGGTCTCCCTGGGGCCTTCTCTTCTCCAAGCTGAACAATCTCTCAGCCTGTGTCCATACAAGAGGTGCTCCAGCCCTCTGTCTAGGCTGGCCTCTCAGCACCCATCACCCAGCCACTGCCACTCAGTCCATTTCTGGCAGATAACCACGGCAGATATCTGATGGATACCAAAATTACCAGCTAGGAATATCCCACTGACAAAGACAAAAGCTTCTAATTTTGCTCACCCTGCCATTACTTCCAAGTGGAGCTGGCCAGAAACTGTCAGGAAGGCAGGCACATTGAAGAAATGGGTCTCTTCCACAGATTCCTTTGCCTCTCTTGATGTCTGTAACAATGAGGAACAAGTCAGACCATTGGTGTTTAAATAAAAAGCACACCACCCAGCTTATTTTCCCTCTTTTCAAAGCATCAATTTTCACTTTCCTACCAAGATGAACAGAGAGGAGGAAGAGAAGAATCTCTATCATTTGTAGTTTGAAGCTTCATATAGCATTGCCTTCAAAATTCAATTTCAAGCCTGATGAGAAAATGGAGGAGTGTTTTCTGTGTCAGTCCCACTGACTTTCAGAAAAAACTTAAAACACAGTGTTATTTTCTTTTCACAGGGAAATGAATTTGTTTCTACAGGAAAAAGACAAACAGTAATCAAAAAAAAAAAAAAAGGCAATGCAATATCCTCCTAAGATTTGTTATTCAATCTTCAAAAACATCTCAACTGAAACAATATTAATTTGGAGACATCACAGCTTACATATTACATAGGCAGTGAAAAATAAACTATGTTTCATTTCAGCTTTTGCATGTTTTTTTCAGGTCATGAGATATACTTGTAGATATAAAAATCTACAAGTAATAGAAAATGTAACAAGTGCACTGCTCCATTATGAAAAACCTCAAAAGAAAAAAAAGTCCCAAGAGACAATAGGCACAGATTTAAAAAAAGACAGACAAAAATTCATCTGAAAACGAGAATAACCTTTAATATTTGCTGTGGGTGTCAAGCACTAGAACAGGTTGTCCAGAGAGGCTGTAAAGTCTCCATCTGGGGAGATATAAAAAACTCAGCAGCAGAGTCCTGGGCAACTTGCTCCAGCTGACCCTGTTTGAGCACTGTGAGATGGATTAGATGATCTCTAGAGGTCACAACTCAATGATTTTTAAAGAAACATGAACACAAATTATATGCTGTTTCAAAATCTTGTATATTTCAATGTCATCCCTAAACTTTGGAGGAGCCAAAGGTTCAGGAGAAAAACAGAATGAAACTTCAAAGCTAATCTGAGGTCTGGGTGATCTATATTCACTTCCAAACTAAGACTTTCTTCTGAAATAAGTGTGAAATACCCAAGGTGTAGCTCCTAGGAGGCATGCTAAGTGTCGCTAGTTCAGCTAAGTATGCCACTGCCTCCAGCCACCCCACTCCACAACTTGCTCTGTCACAGGGAGCCTTGTTTGCCAGCTTTTGATAGCCTACAACCTGCCATTTTTCTCTATGAGCTTGAAGGTGTTGCTTTTGTTCTCAAAAAACTCTGCTGCTCATCACACAGATAAAACAGCGACTTCCAAAAACCTCAGATCACAAGGCAGTTTTATCTCTTCACAGCATCACACTGAAGAAAAGAGCAAGCTTGCCTTGTTCCACAGAGATCAATGAAAATATGACAAATTGTGGCTCTAACCCCAGGACTGCTTCCTTTGTTTCAGAGGTTTTGTGGTTCTAAAAAAACCAAACACCAAACTCCAAGGATGCAGAAGCAGGTCCCTACTGTTTTCATCAAATAAACCCAGAGCATTTGCTCAGAAACAATAAGGATATTAATAAACATCAAACATTCACATACTGCAGCCCCAGAACCATGGCCAGAACACTAAAGAAAAGAGCCATGGTTTCTGGTTTCTCTTTTCCTGCAAGCTTAGTTCAGACATTCCTTGTTTCAACAGTGAAAAATCCCACCTAATCCTGTAGGATGCAACTTCTAAACAATGAGAAAGAGACAAAACGGAAGCAAGAAAAGAACAAGAAATCAGCCTCAAAATCTCAACGCTTCCCCCCAAATCCACAAACAGAATACAGCTGCCTCCAGGAGCTGGGGCTTGGCTTATTTATAATGACTTTGTGTCATTTTTCATTCTCCAAATCATATGTGATCTCAGAGAGACATAAGGAAAATAATAAGTGACTAGACAAAGTGAAACAATCTACAAATCAACTGGGCTCCTGAAAACCTGCAGCCTGTTTGAGAGGTCACTGAGAGATCCCAAGATGTATGCCAGCATTGTGAGCAGCTCCTGAATGGTTTCTGACACAAGGTGAAGAGTAAACATGGCAATATTTAGATTAAATGTTACTGCCCCATCATCATCTGATCACCTCCCCTCCCCACAGCTGCCCACTTGCTCTTTCTCATCCTAAGGCACAATACTCAATACAATGGGCACAACACAGGTCATGCAGAAAACTTTTCTATGCAGGAAAAATTAAATGCCTCCCTTTTTGTTCAGAAGGGACATCTTCAGCAAGGGGAGATTCCATAATTAGCAGCTGCACATTTCACAGGTACAAGTATCAGCTAATCCACTGAAGGCGATTCCTCCACTTCACACATTTGAGCACAGGGCAATACTCCCAAGTGCCTATGCCCCAGATTCATGCTCAGCCTTTTAGATCAAGATGGCTTCTTTATTATATGAAACCACAGCCACTGATACAAGACAAACAAATAAATGGCAGGGGACACTATCCCTTCACTGCTGACACTGGTTTTCAGGTCCATGACTAGCAAAATGAAGCAACAACACTGTGGTGCTTTTACTTCAATTAGATGGACGCTTCTCCCAATTGCCAACCCCAAAACACAGACTTGATAAAAGATTAGGAGGAGAATTATGAGTTTCCTTTCAAGCTCTTTCCATCTCAGAGTCAAAAACTACCCAAATTACAATGGGGGAAAAGGGAGAGAGAATCTGTATGAAACATCTTGGTGTCTCAGAGTAAATGTGCTATAAACATGCTAGTATTTGACATCAACTTCAAAGGCTTTTTATTCTCATTCTAAATACAAGAACAACTGGATTTAGTACCTGTTTTGTTCTCCATCTCCTCAAATGTCTAATGATTTAATTTAAAACTATTCCCTTTGATGTCAGTCTTGTCTTAACTTCTCCTTGAGGCAATTAGCTTCGGGAGAGTACAAACTGTTTGATTCTGTCTTACACTCTATGCAAGCCAAAAGCATGAAGGGATCAGAGAAGACTTGAAAAAGCTCACAGAAATCATTGCTGCAGCTCTAGCCCAGGCCCACACTACCATGCTGCTGCAGCTTCCCAGAAGCACATCTTTAATCCAGATTTGCCCTCTGTGACAACCCATTATAAACACGATTGGATTCTCCTTTTTAGACAACCCCTGCAAACTTCCTAGCTTCTAAGAAGTCCTCCTTGCAATTCCAGTCCTAATTCTGACCAGCTGGACTTGCACTGAGCAATAGCAGCTGGTTCTGCTGAGACACACATCTCATAAATATGTACTGGAATGCATAACATCTTGTAAATATGGACTGGACAGGCAGATATGAATCAGGCAGAAATGAGGAGAAACTGGGAGGGCTAGAACATGAAAAAGCCAGCCGTCCCCCAGCTCAGGTCCAGCTTACCCTGATCCCTGCCAAGCACTTCTCTGAAGTACCAGTCTCTCAGGAACTGGCTGCCTCCCAGATTGCCACATGTCTCTAAAAGGGAACGCACCTTAGAGACACT
>VYZP01032754.1:23807-35713 GCA_013400635.1 Hypocryptadius cinnamomeus
CACCTTAGAGACACTAATACTGTTGTGTTTAACTGTGATCCTCCCCAGCAGATCCCAGCTTTCTTCAGTGCTGACAAGGATATTTTTCAATAGTACCAAAGGGATAGTAGGAGTAAGTTTCTGTATCTTCAGCAGCAGGTACATACTGCTGGTGCCACAGCTGGCACAGCCATAAACTTGCTCCATCAGGAACCTAAAAACTTTGACATTCACTCCTGTGAGCGAGGGGCTAAAAACCCCCAAAAGCCCAACACCGTACAATCTCCAGATGCATTTTAGAGAAGAACTATACCTGGACAGCTCTTCAGGTTTACAGTTAAATATCCCTTCCACTAATGAAATGGCCTGATCCAGACCCTGGGTTCAGCCAGACACCATCCAGGTGCCATGAGGTGTGCATGGGAAGAGACAAGCCTCACACAGAGCACATTTTACCTCCGCTGGAGCCGACAGGGAGAGCGCAGCACTCCTTACATGTAGAGAGTGGTCCCAGGAAGGAATATGGCCACAGGCAATAAAAACTGCATGAGAGATCTACTTTAAGGAGCTGTGAATGCATGATACAGCTGTTATGCTTTGGAACTCATTGCATACTGAGTTCCCTTAAAAGGCTGCAGCTAGGCAACAGGGAAAGTGGCTGTGGAGACCCACACTGAACCAGCTGGAGGGTCCTGGGCCAGACAGGCTCTTACAGAGCACTGAGAAGCCTCCACCTTCTCCACAGCAGCTGAGAGCTGCCAAAGAAAAATTTCCAGGCAGCAAAGCGGAAAAGAGAGCAATAGACTTAGAAAACAGGGAGTCTTCAACACTGCAGACAGAGTGGGAGGCTACTGAAAATAGCAGGGAACAGACATGCAGCTGGGTCACAAGGACAAAAGTATGGCAAATTTCTTAGGACACAGCCACAGAAGGGGACTGGGTAAAGTTTCTTGCAACATAAAAAGCTGCTAAGAATTCTAGAGTTCAGAAGAAATAAAAGAGAAAAATAGGCAAAAAAAAACAAACAAAGAAAGCAAGGAAGGAATCTGTGCTGAGGTGTAGGTGCTAAAACTGCTGGTATAGGGGAATTATTTTCAGATTAAAATAGAAAAAGTGCTATCTGCCCCTGCTGATCTGCATTCTTCCTATTTCAAGAAATACCTCATCCTGCTTTGGATGATACTAAAACACTGCTTTCAACAGTCAAAGGTCTTCTAAGATTTTCAATATATTTACTTTAAAGAAAGAAGCACAAACAAGATGCTTTCTCCCTTACATGCTCCCACCACTGGAAGACACAGTCAGCAGTGCAGAAAGTCATAAGATGGTGTTGCTGATGTGGGTTAGGGTCTGCCTAGTCACCCTCACACTTCTGGCAGTCTCTCCTCAAACCTACACTTTTCAGGTGAGAAGTTTCCTCTGGAGTTGTTACCATCCTGTGACTTATTTATTCTTTAAAATGTCCTCTGCTTACTGCACTCTTTTCACCATTACAGCATTTCATTTTAAAAACATTTAGTTGATTTGCCTGCCCAGCAGAGAGGGAATATGGATTCTCCCCCATCCCAAGTCCTAACATGAGAGCATCCCAACCAAAGCTATGTACAGACTAATCAGTACATCCAAAACCAAACAAAGATAATGAGGAAGCTGAACATATAAACAAACACAAATCCTACAGGATTAAGAGTTCCAGGAATCAAAGACCACATTTCAAAAAGCCTTTTCATTCTAACTTCAGATACATTTTTCCCATTTCTTCAACTCACATGTAAAAGCATATTCCTACTCTTTTCACTTTCCATCACTTCAAAAGAATGCACAGGCCTGAGCAGCCATCAGACGTTAGTCAGAGAATTGAATTTGTGCTAGTAAGAGAAAACAGCTATTTAAAGGCAATAGTTCACAGTGGGTACAAAAGCAGCCTCTACTTGGGTCCTAAAGGCTATTCAACTAAAGTTTTTGACTTACTCCACCTGCAGCAGGTCAGCTAAATTGGTGAGACTATTAGTTCTAGACACTGTCCAAGGGAGCTAAAAAAAAAAAAAAAACCAAACCCAAAAGGCAGAAACACCCACAACCTGTTAACATCAGATGGATTGCGACTACTACAAATTCAGGAGTAATAGGACACCAATTCTGATTGCAGCTAGAAGACAGGTCTTAAAACTTAAGGAACAGGATTTAAATATTTTTTTTAAACTGAAGAATCTAATTTGAAGGTTGTTTTCATCAATTCCCATCACCAGAAATCTTAGCTCCTCCTCAAATATAAGAGGAACATGAATTTATATTCTCCCTTACCCTGCTCAAACAGTGAATTAAAGGCTAGTTTAAAAAGTGACTGAATACAGCAGACAAGAATGTCTTGATAATTGGTTCGGTTAAAAGCACATGAAGATTCTGGGCCTTGCTGCAAACACCATACCCTTGTTATTATGTCTGACACCCTTCTGTCACTCTTATTTTGTGTCTGACAGCATTACATACACAGCCCAAGGCAGGCTTAATCTTCCCCATGTTTTCACTGTCATAAAACAGTGTCACTGCTCCAGTGGAGTGACGTGATCCCAGCAGGACAGCAGGTGGCCTTAGAGCTCTGCTAGCCAGGACCAGTTGTGAATAGGGCTTTGCAGAAACAAAACTAAGTCCTAAATGAAGCCAGACAATGAAGCTGTAATCAAAGAAAAAACAGGAAATCAGGGAGAACTTCCCTCTTCCCAGCAGCAAGTAGGTTTGTGAATTTCTTCCTTTATGGCACAGGCCATTTAACGGGGTCTGACTTGGCACTTAGTGCACATCTTTCAAGCACAGCTGTAGTTATATTTCTCCAAGACAGGTAGATTGCTCCATTTCTCAGCAATCCCACTGGAGAAGAGTAAAATATCCACCTTGAACCATGCAATTGGATAAGATCCAGTTTATACAAGTTTCAGCTCACAGTTTAGCACCTCAATCAACATTTGCATCAGGGTTTCTGTCACTACCAGCCACCTACGCTGTAGTCCTGCATCCTCTACAGCTTTCAAGTGGATACAATTTGTACCGAAGACGCAATACACTGTACAGCTGCAAACTGCATAATGTTTCCATCATTAAGTGTCACTTGTTTTCACGTCTTAATTTGCATGCAACAGCCTGGAGTGAACCTTGGGTAGCATTAAGGCATCTCAATTAAACAGGAACAATTTCGTTTAGCTAATCAACCTTATTGTCCCAGCAAGCAAAAAGCTGAGCCACATGTACTGGTCTGGAAGGGAATCACAGGTAGCACAAGTTAGACCTTGAGATCCTGGAGAACAAGTAGACAGAAGCTTTTTTTGTCACAAGGCTGTGCAGAGTGGAAGACACGATCCCACAGTAAGTAGCTGCTACCTCAACAATTTTTCTTTTGCTCACAGATGAATCACCAGCAAAGCTGGAGCCAATATGCATAAGAAGCAATGGATGCTGTTGTTTGAGACAGAAGACTGAATTTCAGATACAGAAGTATAAAAGGCAGTGGAATTTTGTATGATTAATGACTGTGGGGTCAGGAATCATGAGAAATCTCTGGGGGAGATCTTAGTGGTTATGGCTGTGTTTCAGTTTCACAGGAGGTTCTGACCCATGATGTGAAGTACTCTTATAATGGCAGATTGTGGCAGTAATTTGGTGGTTATGGGGAAGCTTGACAATATTGGGGGAGAATTCCAACATACAACAGGAGTAGTTTGTAGAGAGGAACCTGTATGTACACACTGGTGAAAAGGAGTTTCAGATATTGCTGACTTTTTTTAAAAAAGAATTATATCATGATTAATTATATTCTTTGTTTCAAAGTGAAGAAATACTTGAGTGTAGTAGTCTGTCCTGAATGGCCCATCCCATCTCTTGGGCTCTTATGATCACATCACTCTATTTACTAAAATGTTCCACATCTCTCCATTAGTCTCTGTAAATTTTTCCACAGCACCAGGGATAGAACAACCTCATCAGTACAAAAGGTGCTGATTAATGCACAAAATAGCAATAAAACAAAAGATAATGTATCTGTTTAACTGTCTAAATTATTAGTTGAAACAAAGGATTGCTATATTAAAAAAAATCACAGAAGTACATAAAAGGGTTTATGAAGATATATATTTCCTCTAACCTTTAATAGCTCAAGGATTGCTTTGAAAAAAACCAAAAACAAACTGAAACAAACCTTATGCAACCCAACCTACCTCAATCTGAAAGAGTTCCCCAGCACCTTCACAGTCATTGGATGTAATTATGGGGGTATGAATATGCACATATCCATTATCCTGGAACAGACAGAACAGCAAAGTTAATGAGCTGTCACCCTGAAGGATGACATCAACCAGCACACATAACTAGGCCATTAGCCCCCAGCCAGGACAGCACATGTAGCCTTTTGGGCAGCTTCTGCCTTACAGGGACAGATGACAAACTAAATGCTACCATGATTTACAAATCAGTGTTTACTACCTGTGTGTTTTCCTCCAGGTTTCATAACCAAAAGAGATTTATGTAATACTATGAGTTGTTTTTTTTGCAATGGCCTGTTTCCACACCATTCCTCTTTCTTCTCACTTCCTCCAGCATTTTTATAGTTTTGGGCAGTTTTGATCAAATTCACCCCTAAGACCTCAACACTTTGTTTCTTTCAGCTTTTTGGAAGGCAGTGGTTAGGCAAAGGACACTCTTTGTGTGCTGCATTAAGAGAAATTATCAAATGTGTTGGATGACAGAAATCACAGACTGGTTGAAAGAGACCTTAAAAACACCCAACCACCAATAAAGTGTCAGTCCTACCTTGCATCTTCTAAGACACTGAAGTCAAGCTGATTTTAAGAGACAGAGTATACCCTGGCTTGATCATGTTCTAGGTACCTGCAGAATTACACATTCATGTAATAGTTCATAAATCCAGCAGAGGCCTCTGAAACCAGTAAGGCTGAATGAAGAGAGCCCCTGTTCTCTGGATTTCTCTGCAGTGCAGCCATAGGCTTTTAAAACTGCTGCAACCCAATATTCAGTGGATGGATACATCTCAGCTTCACAGCTTTTACCAGAATAATACAATTCAGTCACATGAGAGGTCCTGGTCCTTATCACCAGCTCGTTATGGGACTAGGAAGACAGGAGTAGTATTTACTGCCCACTCTGAGAATCAAACTAAAATTAATTTGGAACAAAAACCTCATATGAACATGCAATGCATTTTGTGGGAGTACAGTAACACAACCAAGAGGGAGCAAAGTCCCTGCAGTCAGCTCTAGGCTACCTTGGTTACAGGTGCAAAGACCTTGGCTCCTCACTGGGATTCAGTTACTGCACAGAAGGAAGTCTTGGATCCAGAGCTACTTGCTTTACCAGGAGAAGGAAGTTTCAGTCTACCAGTACAAAATGCAGGCCTCTGACATTTCCCTGCACATTCAGAGCCCTGCTGGTTACATGGCCTCCCAGCTCTACAGGAGATGTTTGAAAATGCCTAAATTCCTCATACAGTGGTAGCAGTTGCTGTAAAGAAGAACACTTCAGCTAGATCCCTTACATGCTTTAGAAAGTAATGCAAACTGCACAGATCTGAAATAAGAGAATCCCCTAAAAACCTCTTGGATAATTCTGCTTATAAAAGCTTCTAAAATAATTCAAGTAGCATTACTGGCTCTCATAAACATGGAACTTAATGTACAGAATGGAATTTGCCATTCACAATGCAACTATCTTACTGTGCCTAGGAACAATGCTCCTATCCCATATGGACCACAATTCTCAGAAGAAGATTTAAAGAGGACATTTTAGCTTTCAACATCCAGACCAAAGGCCCTTGGCACTAGTCATTCATTCCTGGAAATGAACAGGCTAAAAAAAGAGAGGTTTTTAAAGTTACAGAGAGTCTTGATAATTTTGTGTATTCAAACAGCTCCACTTACTTTCTTCCACCATTAAGCTCCTTACAACTTTGCCCAATGAAAATGCTCAAATTATACTTTGTAGCTATGGTGTGTTCTGACATTGTCAAGTTGGAAATTGCAATATTCTTGGGATGATGCAAGTGGCAATTTTAAGACTTCCTTCCATTAGAGACAGAATAAAACCACAGACATTCCTGGTGCTAGAAGAGTTCTCACACAAGCATTTGTAAATATCAGGTCTGGGACCAAATCTTCCTTATTCCTTTAAAAATAACTTTAGTGTAGCTGCTGCTGCTAAATTGATGATAGATTCTATTTTTTAATAGAGCGCTGCTCTGGAGCACTGTAAACAGGAAGGTATGTCAGAGCCTGAGCAGGAGTTAATTTGGAGAAGCAAAGCCTGAATAAGTGGGTTTTGTACCTCGGCTGCCTGCGGTGTCCAGGTTTGGAAGCACAAACTGTTGTAGGCAATGCCATCTAGTGGCTCGACACCGGCACAGACTGATTCCCGACAGAGCTGGCCTCTGTCTTAGGAGCAGGCACAATCCTGACAATCCTGAAACCAGCAGCTTTATCTGACACGTGACCCCCCCCTCACCCCAACAAAACCCACAAAAGTCATTCAAACGCCATGCAATTCCACACAGACAGTTCTCAGAGCAAGCAAGCCTTCTCTGCCACTGCAGGCAACAAAGGCCAGCAAACCTGGAACCAGAAATTCATCTTGACATTTCTAACCTGTTCCTTGGGCCACATTAATTATTACGTATGAATTTTGTTATCAGAATGTGATTCTATTCTATCTAAAGCCATCTTATCTAAACTAAAACATGTTTATTTACAGGAACAGCTTTAAAGAAAGGCTCAAGTGTGCTAAAGGTCTTGCTACCTTTCTTTTTCTAGTTACATATGGTCTATGTGACATCTGGCACCAGAGCCAATTCACTGCCCCACCCCGGCCTGCACAAAGCCTGTGCTGTGCCCACAGCTTAAGAGTGACACATTCAGAAAACACAGGTGGCTCCCACCCATCAGTTTCAAATGCATCAGACCAGAAGTCTCCTAATGTCAGCCAACAGCATCCACACAGACTTGTATTGCAGTAAGAGGCAAGAACTGAGAATAACATGAAGCTCTGAGTCAGTATGTCTGTGTTCCTGCATCACAGATTTTTCCATGTGGGAGGAGGTTTCTGTCCAAGGACCATAAGGTCACTGCAGAGGATGGGTTAAACAAGATCATATTATGTTGTGTTCCACAGACCACACACTTGCAGGCAATCATACTGCAACTCTGTGAAAGGGATAAATAACAGGAAATGGGTTGACAGGCCACAGATGCACTAACCTGGTCACAAGCAACAGTCTGGCCAAGGCCCAGCCAGGCTCAGGCCTGGAAAGAAAACCACTGTGTGCAAAATCCATACCCTGCAGGCAAGATGTCATGCTCCTTCCCTCCTAACCTGCTCCCATAAAGCCAGCCTGGGTGGAGTGTTCTACTGGAGAGGCTTGGTACAGAAGGAACTACCTGGAAGAAGGAGTGGATGGCTGCAGTGGCTTTGCTGCGGATTCGCAGGAGGGCGCCCAGCGTGTTGTTCCTGCAGCGCAGGTGAGGGAACTGTCGGACGTACTCCAGTGGGTGCCTCTCCTTCATTTTCAGGGGAAATGACTGAAAACAACAAGGAAATCAAAGTAAGAGAATGAGAACTTGGGAGTCCACGCAGTTTTATTGTTATTCACGGAATGCCATCTCTCCCTACTAAAACTCCATCACCACTACAGAACACAGAAGATCTAGATGCTTTTGCCTATCTTTTCTGCTTATTTTGTGTATTTTACAATGCTTACAGAAGAGCAAGATCCATGAACATTAGAGGAAGTATTAGCATTCTAAAACACTCCACCTTTTGGATGTTGAGCCCCTCTGAAACCCAGCTGTTCATCTCATTGCTGTAACAGCAGGCTGGTTCTGAACATGCCTGTGGCAGATATGGCTCTTCCAGCTGCACAACCTGGAGTGTCTTGCCAGTTCCACTGCTTCTCCAATTCATAGCTGAGCTGGAGTTAGCAGGTAAGCCACCTGCACAGGTAAGTGCTTCAGGGTGGGACAAGGGCATACTCCTTACTGTCAGCCTGTGCACATTTTCCATGGAGAAATGGCTCTGTCACAGAAATGAGCTTTCATGGTGATCCAATGTTTATCTTTTGATACACCCTACAGACACTGCGGACAAATTAAAGTCTGCAGGACCACTCAGACTTAAAGAAAATACAGTTTCAAGCATGCTTTGCTGGATTCTTGGACCTTCAAATATTGATTTCCAGCAGTCCTACCACTCCTGCTATAGTGACATACCCAAATATCACAAGGTCCCACCACATGAATGGTTTCAGCTTGCAGCTCCATGTTTTGCATCCTATGAGGACTTTTGACAAGCTTCCCTTGCACTTCCACTGCGCTTCCAAAAGTCAGGTCTCTAAGAAACAAAGAAAAAACAACAACTTAACTAGGTGCTGATACAACAACTTTCAGAAGAGAGATTCCTGTTAATTTCGCTGCATTACTTAGGATCACAAGAGATGCTGTAGCCATAGAGCTTAACTGACAAAATGAAAAATTATTAAATGCAGAGGTGGGAATGGGAAGAGATTCACAAAGCTATAGAAGAATTTAGGACAAGGCAGGAATGTTGGACAAGCAGGCAGAAAAGTGACAGTTCTTTATTAGAAGGGGCTCTTGGTAGAGACAAACGCAGCTAGTGAGTCCCTGGCACAGGGAAAGAGGCCTAAGCAGACCCCTCCAAGCCCTGCTCAGCACATGTATTTCTCCAGTTATTTCAAATGGACCTACCTCTTTTCCAGGCTGGGATCAGCAACCACCTGGAGGCTTTCCAGAGAACTCCCATCATTTATGTGCAGGAACAAAACTTCCTTCTGGGATCGGACAGAGCGAACCCAGCCCTAGAGGTAAAAGAAAAAGAGATTTGTTATTTTTTGGCAGGAACGCTGTGTGCTCATGTTCTTCCAGCTGAGCTGGACATACCACTTCAGGCCTACTTCAGCTTCTTACTGAAATGTTTTTTTAGAGGCAAAAAAAAAAAAAAGATAATAAAAAACAAAAAGAGAAAAAAAGATAGTGTCAGTTTTTCTTTTGACTTCAAAGCAGAGAGAAACAAATCCTTAGGCAGAGACATCCTTCTGAGGCAGAGTCTCTTCCTGAGAATAGCGAGGATCAAAAAGATGTACTTGCATCTTTGGGGAGCTGAGAATATAGAAAGCAATGTAGTGCTCTGAAGGTGTAAAGTGTTTTGGCAAAGTACATATTCCTATTGGTAATGTCCCTTCCAAACTCTTCTTACTAAAACAGGAGAGACCAGTAATGCACTATTCTTCATTACAATAGATGCAAGACCATTCTGATGGTTTTCAGTATCAGTTTTGTCGTTGTATCCTTGTAGAAAGGTTCCAATGTTTCAAATCTTCAAATCTGTTCACTAGTGCTTTATGTGCCCTAAAATGCTGGACTGCTAAAACAATGTTGCAGCCAGTAGATTCACATGAAAAACTACGTATTCATGCAACACAAAAAAAAAAAAAAAGATTGCCTTGGATGCTTCTCCTTTCATCTCAAAAACCAAGACTGTTTCATTGAGCCCATGGGAAAAAAAAAAAAAGCTATTAAGAAAAAAATTTAGAAATACTTTGTTCAGTTTCATGAAAAGAATAAAACTAATGATACCCCAATTCTTGTAACAGCAAAACAGGAAAACTGACCATGTACAGCACAGGCTAATGTCTTAATTTGAGTTTTTTAAAGACATATAAATTTTAATTACTTTGTTATGGGAAATGTTAAGTCAGTACCAAGGCAGCAAGCAATAGCAGGCAGCATGCAAAATTTAACTCCCATAGCTTCTCCTCAGCTCACCAGAGTTGAGACAAAGCTGGCCTTCAAAGCAAAATTATCTGCTGGGGGCCTTGCAGATCATCTTCTAACAATATCGTACAGAACAACTAAAACCGGTGCTGATTAAACAACCAAGCTGCCTCTTTTCCAACCACTTTCATCTTTTTCTTAACTGGAAGAGACCAAATAGTCCCAATGACTTCAAACTGGGCAAGTGCTTTATGATTTTATACCAGACTAACCAATGCAAATCCATCTATTTCTGTCACTCAGACAGAACAAACCAAGAATTAAACAGCACCAGAAGTAAAGCATGTTATAGTTTTAAAAATGACTACTAACAGAGGCAAAGCATTACACAGGTTGTATAACATGCTTTCCATATTCCATGTAAGAACCATGGAAGATTTTAAAGACATGAATCTAGCGAGTCAGACAGGGTAAACCACCCCTGCAGAGTGTTCCACCCAAAGGAAGAACTAAGGCAAGAAACAAGATCATCTGGGCACCCTCTTATCTGTATGGTAAAAGTAAAAGGTGTTTCCTACAGTAACATGCCTGAAGCTGTTTTGCTTATCCTCTGTATTCCAGGAAATCCCCTGAACGCACCATGTATGTTATACTGGATGCATGTTTAATGTATAATGGCAGATATTTTTCCTCAGTTTCCCTCCCCACAAACACTCCTTAACAAAACACACCAAAAAATGAACAAAGAAACATTCTCAAGAGCTTTTTTTGTCACCTCATCAAGCTGTTCTGAAATCTATTAAATAAGAGGAGGAGTCTTGCATCCTGCAATAGGAAGTAAAAGCATACCCACAGGCTTGTATTGGAGCAGCAGAGGCTGTGGCAGCAATGTTTTGACCACTTCACACCTCACCAGAACGAATGTATAATAAAAGTGACAATCCTGACTGTAATGACTGGACTGCACATTCCAACAACCTGGCCATTATAAGGTTGGATTTAAGCCAGACCAGATTCCTAGCCCATTTTAATACAAAACCCCCACATGTTTGTAGCAAAGGGGAAGAGGAAAGCAGCAAGGGTCTGGAGGACATGGAAGGGGGAGGAATGACAGTATTGCAAATGTTAGCATCAGTTTATTCTAGCTCACATTATTCATCAAACTAAATCTGAAAAGAACCAACACTGGACGAGCTTCTTCCCACCCTATTAGGCTTCACCCATGTGTGAGCAGGAATACCAGTGCGCTACAAACTGGGTTTTGGGTCAGTAGAATCACAGAAAGGCTTGAATTCGAAGGGAACTTTAAGGTTATCCAGTTCTAACCCCACTGCCATGGGCAGGAACACCTTCCACTAAACCAGGTTGCTCCAAGCCCCATCCTGGCCTTGAACACTTCCACGGATGGGACAGCTACATCTTCTCTAAGCAACCTGTGCCAGTGCCTCACCCCCCCTCACAGTGAGAACTTTCCTTCTTATAAATCTATCCTCTTCCAGTTTTGTTTAAAACTGTTACCAAGTACCCCAGTCTTTTTCATATTCATCCAGAAATACTGACAACTGCACAGCTCTGCATCGAAACAGGGACTCTGTGCGTGCAACCACCGCCCTGCCAGTTGGAAACACCACAAAAAAGGGGAACAATCCGATGCCAAGGCAAAGTGCTCCATAGCTAAAATGCCCATTAATCCCAGGCTATCTTGCTTCACAAGAGGAGCCAAATACAAACGTCAGTGGAAGTGTTACCGATGGCCCTGACACTGCCCTAAACCTGGACGTAAGTGGCACAAGACGTGTGAAAAAGCTTTAAAAGCAGCAGCACACAGGCAACGGCTCGCTCTGCGGAACAGAGCCGGTGATAAAGCCACCGTGGCGGAGAGCAGGCTCGGTACAACCCATGGCAGCGACATCGCTCCTCCGCACGTGCCGAGCGACCCCAAGGCCTCGCTGGCTGCGACAACAGCGAACCGAGCACGCACGGCGGGAGAGCACTCGGAGCGGCCCGGCACGACGGCACAGCAGCTGCGGGAGTTCAGCAGAACGCTCTGCAGGGCTCCCGTTTCCCTCGCTGAGGCACGGGCGCGGGCCGCGCCGCTCCGGGCCGGGCACACACCTGCACTCTGACCGCGTCTGCCGGCTGCCG
>VYZP01032799.1:3878-23256 GCA_013400635.1 Hypocryptadius cinnamomeus
AAAAAGAAAAAAGCACAACTTAGCTAGCCTTTCATGAAAAGCCACAGTGATTGACTAAAGCCAAAAGTGAGCAGAAAAAGAGGCACTGGTTGTCTCCCTCTGACTGAGCTAGTGCCAACCCTGCATGTCCCAAGCATGATTTCAGAAAAGCCTAAAAGACCAGCAGGCACCAACCTCATGCCTATGGACCTGCTGTACTTACTCATTCAGGACAGGGACAATACAGATCTGAACACTGTCACTTCAGATCCTCACCAGAAAGGATGTATGTGACCTGGTGTGAGCATGACAGCTGCATGACACAACTCAGGTAATAAGCCTTCAACATAACCATGAAGCACAGCTAACTCTCCTCATAGTTTGTGCTAACTCTCCTCTTCTTGACTATCAGCAGAATTTTACACATAATGCAAAGCAAAAGCAGCAGTTTTGTACCACACAAGTGATCTTGCACTTGTTCCAGACTGAGTCCAGCAAAACACTTCCCCTGGTATGTTGCTTTAAAAATGTTTGTGACCTAGTGAAGGGAACTACTTGTACTGAAGTTTGAGGCAGCAGGAGAGAGCTTTGCTTTCTCATTCTCTGCACAGAACACCCACCAAAGTCATTAGGTGATACAAGTGAAGAACTAATTGCAGTGCTTCAGTTCACAGCAATCCCCTGTGAGATGCAGTGCGTGCCTTTAAAAGTGTTGTTCCTTGCACTGAAGTATTTACCACAGTACTCACACATCAAGTGGGAAATAATGCAACTATGGAGGTAATAATGCAACTAGCGTGGGTGGTAACCAGCCAATTCTTCTTACACCGACAGCAGATTTTGTTCCAGAAGATCTTATTAATGCTATTATGGGAATTATGAAATTGTTATAATGGGAACTGCTAGACAATATTGTGTACTTGAAAACTTTAAATAGCAATGACTGCCCTAAATTTTCACTACATCTGCTTTTCCTCTTCAATTCAACCTGCTGGCTCTCTGTGGGCTCTCTAGTTTAATGGCTGTTCATCCCTTCATGTTAACAGAAAAACACAAACTACTGGATACAGGAGAGTACGTGTGTACCAGCAAGATGATTAGTCTGAATAAATGCAACAGCAGAGTTGCATGAGAAACGCCACAGTTAGTGGTAAGCACAAACTACAGCTTTGGGTGTAAAATACTGTAATTACAAGGGATGGAGAAAGCTCCACTGTTTTTATCCCCACAGAAATCAATAGTGGTGCACATTTGTGCTCTTTGCTGAAGAGGGCCAGTCTGATGAAAGAGCTTATTGATTTATCCAGCTGATGCTACTGAAGTGAATAATAGACTGGAAGAGAAAGGGTTTGTAAATGACACTCATTCAATCCAGCATTTTCCAGGATATCTTTTACACGCAGCTATATAGAGATATATATTTACAAGTGAGTTTTTGTCAGAGCAACAGGCTAGTGACTCCTGGCAGAGTGTCTGCCTACTAATTTTTTGACCTCAACTACACGCAGGTGTCAACCTTCAAGCTCTCACTAAAGACTGGCAGTAAGGGGGCAGCACCAGGGCACCTAGGAACAGGATTTGACTATGGTGCAGGTAAGCAGCTGGCCAACAAATCTCCCAGAGGGCTGTGGCCACAGAGAAAAGCTGTCTGAAGCTTCCTCCACGCCACATGTGCCATGCCAGACCCAGTGGCATGAAGGCGCTGGAAAAGACTGTTGTGAATCTACAGGTGCCCAGGCTAAGAGAATTGTCAGTTCCAGGCCAAACCCCCAAAACCTCAAATAATGTGGAAAGAGGCATGTTGTTTTAGGAATGAAAGGAATGCTGTGTGTCTTCCTGGCTCAGCAGGCAGATTTTCTAAGGATCTAAATCCACACAGGCAAAAATGTAAGTGTTCAGATTGATTTTGCATAAACTGAGAAAGATAAATAAAAAGAGAGAGAAGGAGAGAGAGAGAGAGAGAGAGCAGCAGGCACACTCCCACGAAGTACAGCAGATCAATCTTCTCAGCAGTGATGGATCAGGGAGCAGGACTGGAAGTTTTACAGGTATATGAAACCCTGAGAGTATAAAGACACCATTAAAACACTGCCATTAAATTCCAACACTGAAGGATTATCACGGCCCCTGGAGCTAAGCAGGTCATTATGTGACTGCATATTTTTCATTACCATTTTTTATATACATATATATGAAGCAGAATAGGATTCACAACAGTTTCACCCTCTCTCCTGCTGAAGACCTCTGCTTTATACCCAGCATCCACTCTCACAAATAAAATGCAATATACCATCAACAGATAAATGAGATCCCTACAGGGCTTTTATTCTGCTGTGCTATTATATCTACTTTTCCACAAGATTTCTGCTTAAATGGCTCTCTTTATGCACATACACAAAGATGACATACACCTGTCTAAATATAATCTGATAGTGAAGAGCTCTTCTGTGTGGGGAAATGCATCTTTTCCTCCTAATTTGCCATAATGACTTATTAACACTGCTGGAACTAGGGGTGCATTAGCTTCCCTACAATAAAAGTCACCAAGGTGTTGTATAGCAGGGATTTTTTCCCTTATCCTTAGAAATGAAAAGGAGAGGAGTTCTGAATGTTACCTTTCCAATTTCACCATAAAAACAACTGTTTTGAGGGATTACAGATTTAAAGACCACCGACATTGACTAATAGCTTTTAACATGATGGAAATGCTTGTGTGAGCCACATTGAGGGACATGTTTGTAAATCTATGAAACCTCAAAGTAAATGGTCATGCTGTGCCATAGGGTAGCTCAGAGATCACTACCAACATAGTAGCTATCCTATATAGCACTTATTCAAAGAGCAGACCAATTTATTAGCTGGTAGTGTCATTTTCTGTCATCATGAATATTTCAGTCAAAAGTAACCTGCCTAAAGAATAAGAATTCTTTACTCATTTTTTTTCCCCTATCTTTTTTTTATGATAGAACTCAAAGCATTTTATGATCTGGACACAGAGGTACTGGATGGGTACAGCCACAACTCCAACAGAGAGCTGAGGCTTGACAGAGAAGTACTGCAGAGAGATGGGATGAAGGACTAGGAAAGAGCAGTATGTGAAGATTCTGGCTCAGGTTATTGTATTAGTGAATTGTGAAAGGGAGTTTTGATGCAACAGCAGAGCAAAGAAGACCTCATTTTTGAGAAGGGACAAAATGTAGAGCTGAGTAATTGTTCATCAGTGTATGTCAGAATTACACTTAAAACCTGCTTTTCTTTGCTTCTCTCTCTATTAGTCAGAAAGGCAGGACCACTGTGTGAATAGGCGCAGGTGAAACAGACTTCAGGGCTAAAACTGATCTTCATGAGGCTGCAGCGTGCTGGCAACCAGATAGGAAGTTTGCATCAGCATTGCATTGATGCAGTGTACCTCTTTCTATGGGTCACCCGAAATGGAAAAAGGAGCGTAACTATTATAAATAGAAACACATTCACTCACCATTCCTGACAGTAAGAAGCCAGAAGCTGATCTGCTTGGCCAAGTTTACTATTTTGGAAATGCTGGCTTTGCTCTAATTTTGCTCTATTTTTCCATCTGCAGCACTGTAAGAGCCATTGCCAAACTCCTCTGGACAGATGCTGAGCCAATACAGAGAGGAGGGCTGTATGGTGGTGGGGGGCAGGCAGTAGAAGGCTCTGCAACGACTCTTTCTAATTCTTCACTGCTTCCTATTCCAGTCAAGAGGAGTGGGGTGTCCAGACTGGTTGAGAACTGGTCCCTAACTCATTTCTCCTACAAATGGTTCTGTGAGTTTAGATGCTGATAGATGCTGATCTGCAGTAATTTCAGGGTTTGCCACATACATCCCAGATCCTGGAGAGAGCACTTACCCTGCATGCAGAGCCCATCCGTGCAGTTCTTGGACTGCAGCACCAGCCCCTCGCAGTCCTTCCCCCCATTCTTGGGAGCTGGGGCCGTGCACTCTCTGCGGCGCCAGTGGGTGCACTCTGTGCCACAGGTGGACCACTTGCTCCAGGATGTCCACTTGCCATCCACTGAGACAAGGAGAGGACACAACTTGTTAGGGGGACACAACAGTGGGACCAAGACAGAGTGATGCATGTGTCAGCACAAGCCAGTCTGCAGCTCCCAGCCCTTCCTGGAGAAGGATCATCCAAGAGCCCTCCCAAGGCAGAAGGACCATCAGCCTGCTCTTCTACTTCTGGCCTATAAATGCACATTCAGCCCCACATCTCCTTTTTCTCTGCCCCAGCCCCATTTTTGGTCTTTCCTCCCCTTTATATAAACTTCTAACCAGTTTATCTGTGCTCAAAGTGTACAAGCAACAAGTCAGGAATCTGTGATTTAATTTTGTGGTGGGGGGTGTGGCATTTTTAACACAGAGGTTAGACTTTTCCAGAAATTCTTCTTTAACAGGAAGATATTTAATGTTAAATATTCTCTATTAAAAGAAATCTCTAGAGGCACCAATTTATTTCACATGAGCAGAACCAGGAATGTGTTTAGCACCTTTTAAAATCCTGCAAATTATTTTCAAATAACTAAAATGAACAGCTGAAGAACAATACATAAAATTATTCTAGTGAGAGATGTGGATTACCAAACTTCACAAGCTGAAGATGGCCTTGCTGCCATCGATTAGAGTGGGTTAATAGTAGGAGAGCACTGGACACTAGGACAGATGGCAGAATTTTATCACAAGAAGTCACCAACTACATTGCATGTCCTGAAACAATTTTGTATTTTTCAGAAGTTTACATTTAAATAACTTCCAAAAGTATGGATAAACACCTCTTTCCAATAAAAATGCCTTTGTATTTGCCAATTGTATATGTCAGGTAAACATCTGCCTCAAATTTAATATCCACATCCCAGATGCTTTACTTGCTGAGACAGCTGGACTGAACAGACATTGCAAATATATTCACATCACAGTTGCTTTCTATATTCAAATCCCAATTCTTTTCCAGAGCTTTCAAGCTTTATCTCCTACATTTTGAAGCTCTGAATGCTCCCCAAATCCCCTGAATTGTAAGAGTTGAGACCACAGTGCAAGCAGTGTGTGAAAGAAGGGCTGGAACCCGTGCTGCTTGATATGATGTGCCCACTACTTTATCTAGTTATGCACTACAATTGAATGTTAATTCCCTGAGATGTTTGATTTATTAATAATGAAAAGGAAGCTTTTGCAACTAATAGTGTTCTCCTGAAAAGACTGATGACAGACAAAGTATTTATGTGTGCTGCTCATACTGAACCTGGACACAGAGTGGTACAAGCTATCTTCTGGACGCTCTGGCCCTCGCAGAAGGCGCCGCCGTTGAGCGGGGCAGGGTTGGTGCAGGTCCTCGTGCGCTTCTGGAAGCCTCTCCCGCAGCGGCTGTTGCACACCGACCACTCTGTCCAGGTGGACCAGCCTCCATTCACTGCAAAACAGGAGAAAAAGAGCATGGTCACACAAACAGCCCAGCCTGGGCAGCCCCAAGGCGCTTCTGGCTCTGTGTCATGTTGCCTCGAACAGTGGCCACAAGACACGGCACGAGAAACAGCACTGAACAGGCACAAACCCATGCCTGCAACACACCAAGTGTACACCAGAAGTCATTGTACAAGCTGAAGAAATGCTGATGCTGAGTGAAAAACATCACTTGATGACTATTAGGGTTGGCAGGTGACCTGTCTTATGCTGAAAACCAACCTGACTCAGCCTTAAGTGCCTGGTGGACTGTGTATGACCAAAACCCCTGCAGGTTCAGAGAGCTCCGGCAGCCAGAAGCCCATGCTCTGAAAGCTGCACTGTTTTCCAGAGGGAGATAACCTGTGCTCCCACTCATGCTCAGATGCACCCATCACCTATGCATGCTCAGAGACCTCCATGCTTTGATTAGATATTGAGAGTTTTCTTTTCCTTTCTGTCAAGAAGGTGACTTCAGGATGTCAGGACAACTTCACTCACCCCTCTGTGGACATAGCTGGTGCATACCTAAATGTCCCAGCACTTCCCTAAGCTGTTCAGAATGAGCTAACGCTAAATGCTTTTCTTTCTGTTGGACTTTGGGAAGATATTTATCTCTGGGAAGATATTTATGCTGACTCTCCTTTTCATCCATCACAGTTTCTGGGATAGATGGAGGAATGAAGAAGTTGTGCTCTTCTACATAATACTGTGATTGTCAGGTATAGGTAATAACATATTAACTGCTCGGATTCCCTAAACCAAAATGTTTGTGATATGACACAACCCTTAAGCAGCTCTGGCAGCAAAACTCATAAAAATGCCTGCTCCCTACACATGTCTCTTGAATACACTTTTGAAAAAAATTCTTTATATGTATGAGGAAGGGTTATAGTACGCCTACATCTTTATGTTTCTGCATTCATCTCAGTTACAAAACAGGGTGCTCTTGCATCCCTCAATACCAAAAGCACTGCTAATCAACTCAATTCAGTCAGTTTTCTATAAAAACTGAAGTAAAAAGCCCTCATTGTAACTTCAGAGAAGCAACTGCTTACAATTAAATCTAACTGCTACCCTGAATATGAAATGAATATTAGGGATAATCATAGGGATTTTTTCCTACTTGTCTATCCTATAATTAAGCTGATTGTAAGAAACACCAGTTCAGTCAGCTGGCACATAATCAGAGCAGGTTTTGTTCTGGTGGATGCCCCCACCTGGAATGCATTTGGGGAAGTAACTCTGCAGGGGCAAAGGCTTGGACTGGTGAGGCAGAGCTGCAGTGCAACACAGGCTGGAAGAGACTCTAGGAGGGAATCCCATCCTTTCCCAGCCATGGCCTGCCTCACTCATATCAGGACTGTGGATACTGACACAGAATAATGCTATCCCAGGCTTTATATTCCCCTGATGTTCAGTTTTAAGCTAGGCTGTATGCCTACAAACTGCAGTCCCAGAATGCTTTGCTTCTTTGCTCTTGGTGTCAGAGTATGTTTTGGAAGTAGGCACCAAAAATAAGCTTATTGAAAGAGCTATAAGAAGATGGTGGATTCTGATGAGCTCTGACACTCTTACCAGTCACTGGAAGCACAAACTCTCTAGCAGTTTCACTCTTATTTCAGAAAGAACTGTGTTGGTAATAAGCCATGCCTAGGACACTCCTGCTGGAGGATGTGCCCTAGTGGCTCCTTGCTGTTTGCAGCCAGTGTGTGTTACAGCAAGGGGAACAGCCACCTTCTTTCCAATGAGGCTGTTTGTGTACAGGGCTGTTCCTCCTTTAACACCATTGCCTGTCACCAATAAGACAAGTCATCAGACTCCTGAGGGATTTCAGCAGTGCCCTCTGACTGCAGTCCCTGTGTGTGGCTGCAAGTCACCAGGCAGCACAGGCAGCCCAGCCTGGGCACTGACTGCAGCCAGAGCTGCACAAGGGCATTGTGCACCCCCCTCCTGCTCTGGGTGTGTGTCCATCACCTGCAACTGTACAAGGCATCACCTACCATAGACTATCACAGTCGCTGTGGTGCTTTTCCTTTTGGCCACGATGTTTTTTGCCACACAGGTGTAATTGGCGGTATCAGAAAGCCGGGCTTGCTTGATGATCAGGTTGTGATCAATGGTGATGTAAAAGTTTCGGTCTTCCACAGGATCAATCACCTCTTCATTCTTCAGCCACTCCACCTTGGGGTTTCAAAGGGCCAGAGGGGAGGCAGTGAGTCAGCAACAAGTCACACCAATATGGACAGACACAGTATCTATGATTGTGTGATTGTGTTGCTCATCCCAGAAAACACTACAAGCCAAGGCACGTGATGAAGGACTCACCTGATGAACGTCACCAACTGAAACAAAACACCAGGGCAGCAAAAGAGGAGAACACTCTTCATGCCTACCCATTCCTTCCAGCCCACTTTCATCCCATCCATCCACCCAACAGCTGTCTTGCCTTGCCTTGAAAACATCAATGCATTTTCAAAGGCTGCCAGGTACTGTACAGGGAAAAGCTGGGCTGTGCTTTCAGAGTCAGAAGCAAGGCAAAAATAAAGGGCGATATCTTAGGAGCACATCTGCAAACAGAAAATTCTCTTACAACATCAGAAACCCTAAATCAGCACAGATCTCACCCATTGTTTTCCATATCTTGCCTAATCAGGTAGTTAGTAATGCAATAACCTTATAGGTACCTGACCTGGGTCTCAAACCATGAGACTCTATACTGGAGTGGGTAGCACTAACAAGTCATAAACCTCAATATTTTTAAGTACATTTGCACTCACATGCACATTGTTTGGCTTCAATGAGAATGAAACAAAATAGAGTCACTTACCAAGGAAATAGGAAATCACAAGGACATCAGTGCTTATTTTTCCTCTTTATTTGTGTAAGCTATATTTTACTTTAATAAAGCATGATTTCCTTAGTTGCACAGAAAAATATTTTTAATATGAGGTTTTTAATCTAGACAATATTCTCTTTATTGCCTTCCTTAGAAAACACCCTGCTATATCCCAGCTGACTGCTGTGAGCCACTCTAATATAATTTGGCTGCAAATCTAGTAGCTCGTATTCATTTGAACTGAGTGCGCTGAAGGACAAGACTGGGGCCCTGGATGGATCAAAGCTGGGCCTTCACGTCACTGGATCACTTCAGCCTGTGCCCAGGATTTAATTAAAGGAAGAAAAACATAACCACTATCAACCCACTGGAGTCATGAGGTGCTAGCTGCCAAATCCTTCTCTCACAAACCCCACTTTTCTAAAGGCATTTGAGGAACTATCTAAGCATTGACATAGCCCAAAAGTCACCTGAGACAGCTGTACAGACTGCTCCAAACCATGGTGAGAAAAAAACAATGATTTCTCGTGGTGTTCAACACAAAGGGCTCAATTCATCCCCAGACAAAGCCAGCCAATGCTGCAAGACCAGTGATGGCAGATGTGGGCTTGGATTATAGGTGCCCACCACCCACCCTCCACCTTTAGCCCTGCCTTAAGCAGCTCCAGCTCCCCTACTCCAGTTTGGGTGGATGCACTTCAGGTATGAGCTGCTTCCAAAGATTTACACCTTTAGTGAATGTACAGCCACTTCTCCAAAGAAGGCTTGATTTAAATCCCTCTCTTTCACAGCACATCACTGTGGGATGTGGCAGCCTCACAGCTGTTGATACTGTGGAGCTTAAAGACAGCGGTGCAGCAAGGGCTCTGGAAATGGATATGTGTGTCTGCAAGGAATAAGGGAGGAAGAAAAAGACATAAAACTTTGGAGGCTGCATTTCTGTCACTATCACAATCATGTTGCACCGTGAAAGATACAAGCTCTTAGTCAATAATCTGTTTTTCCTTGACAGAATGACTAAAGTTGTTTTTTCCGCCTTTCTTGAATCCTAATAGGTTTCAGGTGTAATCAAGACAGACAGATTCCTGTTCAGTCAATGGCAATATTTAGCTCCTTCCTCACCTGCAGGCCGAGTCTGCATGAATTCTAGACTGAAAAACAAGCCAGAAGCTTATCTCCATCAGTGGCATGCTGCTATTTAACTCCTGCCTCTCACACAAAACCAATGTATTTTTTTGGTTTTAATGTCATTGTTTATTTATGGGATGATTATGCCAGGGCTGTAAAAGATGCTACACACACTGCCAGAGCTGTGTACATCCCACTTTAAAATCTGCCTGTACTCTTCCTCTGCTTTGCATACTGAGGACACCAGGACACCAGTAAGGACAGGACTACAGTCTACATGGTCTAAGGATCAGTTTAAAATATTTCTGGTATGCCCATCCAAGAATATACTCTAGCAGCCTTTGGCACCCTGAAGGCTCCATGCCCAAGCACATGGTTCTTTTTTCCACTACTCTGCAACATTTTCCCTCTCTGCAAAAACACACATACATATTCAATCTGGGTCTCAAATGAGTAGACAAAATTAAAGCTGTAAGCATTGAATTCCCTATCATCCCTGCAAAACCACCAAAGATAATATGAAAAGAGAAGTTGCCAATACAAAAAAAATCCCAAAACAAAGCAGCTCTGTATAATTCAGTATATTGCCTCTGGCTCTACACCAAATCTCTTAGGAAAAAGATCCTTTTCCACCTAATGTCTCACAGAATTTACTAACAGTAAAAGTTTGAAGAAAAAAGGATGTCTTTTTTTTCTGCCAGTACATCAGTACTGCATGTGCATGTGCATATCTAAATGCCATCTCTTTCACAAGGTATCTCTCAAATATATCTAATTCAGTCTTCTGGCATCCAGGTTTTTATGGTGTCTGTTAATGTTGCAAACTCTAATGTCAAATCTGAAGGAAGGAACTGATGGATGATTTGACAAGCAGTGGGAGTCTCCTTTCACACATATTTTAGCCATCAGTAGAGCAACACAAAAAAAAGAACACCCCTCCAGTGGCTGTATTTTCTCCCTCAGTCCTTGTAGAAATTGCGACTAATTAAACACACTACAATATGTGAGACTGTTGTTGATACCTATTTTCAATTACTGTTGGACCTATTTTTTATGGTGCAGGTGACTGCAGTGCTCAGCACCTCCAAACCTCAGATTATTTTTTTTGAGGTAACCAGAGTAGGTGGGAGTAGGGTTGTTCTGTCACATAAGTAGGAAGAGATCAGGTGTCAAACACAGAAGAGAAGCAAGCAGAATGAGACAGTTTGATTTACGAGTGACAAGTATGCAAACTGTTACCACAGAAGTTAAAAGCAAAGACTTCTTTTGATGCCATGTCATTCCCCAAGGTGCAGCCCCCTTGCTGAAATAGGCTGTTAATCCACTCAGTGCAGAAACTTATCCTGAATTTAATTCTGCAGCCTGAATAACAGTTACTGGCAGCTAAGGCACTGGACACTTGTGTACCAGAGACCTGTACACCTACAGGCAAGTGGACAGAGGACCAGCAAGGTATAAATGGGCTCTTCAAAGTGCACAAAAGCCTGACTTCAAGGTCATACCAAATCACACCCTCATTCCTCCATTTTTCATCTCTCTTGAGATGTTCTAGAGTAGATGTTTGCTTTTGCCTAAATATTAAGGATGAATATTTACTGGCTATAATCAGAACAATTCCTGAACATGCACCTAGCTCTATGTATTCAATTAAATCAGGCACATCCCTCCAGCTGTTATTGATAAATGTACTGATGGTCATGCATATATGTAGAAAAAGCATGGGATCAGTTCTTTCCTTATCATAACAGCAATCATTTAATTTGCAAAAATTATGCCATGAAGGATGGGGTAAGTGTACCTCCTGGGGGATGACAGCTATGGAAAATTACAATTACAACAACATACATGTGTTTTTTATCATATACTAAAGCCCTGGAACAAAGTAGACACAAAGTCCTTTTTCTTCTTGCTCGTTTTCTACACAAGAAGGTACTTTTGCTATATGTTTGCAAACTGACTAGCAAGAGAAGGCCGCTCAGTTGAGGTGTGAGAGTGGTGAATGAAAACCTGGCCAACAGAATCTGCAGATGCTGAGAAGCTGGAGCACACCCGGAGCCAGCTACCTTTTGGTCAGAGCTCCCTAGCACTCTGGATGCAACTTGCTGTTCCACGAGGCACACAGATCTTGCCAGCTGCACTGGAGCTGCACATCCAGGGCTGCTAATGGGCTGGCAAGTGAGCCTGCAGGAGGCTGAGCTGTCCCTGTGGTCAGCGGGAGAAGGCACGATCCAAGGTGTCCCTAATTTAGAACAACATACCTTGTAGTGTCTTTTCTGTCATCCTGCTCCCTGGTGAGAGACAGATGTGTTGTCTCTAATCATTCACTGATTGGTATCGGGAGATACATTAACATAATTGGCACATTTGTTCTAATTAACAGAAGGAACCTGCCACACGCCACCCAACATGAAAAGCAAGACCATCAGCAAGAGCAGAAAACTGCAATAACACCTCAGCTCTACCTGGGAGCTGCTGCCAGACCTGTGCTGCCACAGGGTGTTTACAGCAGCAGTACACACAGAGACTAAGACTTGCAAAGCCAGGACAGGCTTCTGTGCAGACTAAATGAACACAGGGAACATAAATCACACAAGCGATTACACATGCAGGAAAACCTATTACAGAAGCTAATTGCTGATACAAATTTAGCCATACCAAGTTACCAGCATTCCTAGGCACTTAAATCTCTTGGCACACTTGCATATGCGTGACTGTTTTAGAAACTGGTAGAGTAGAAACACTTCTGCTCTGAGAGAAACCCAAGGATGGAAAAGGAATATGATCTCATCTAGATGCTGCCCTCTTGATCATAAGAGTTGTTCCCTACACATCTGGCAATCTCAAGAGCTAAGTTGGCAGAGTCTGAGTTCTGGATCCCAGTTGCTCATTCCCTTCTCTGCACCAACCTGCCCTAAGGTCACCTTCAGAGCAAGGAGCACCTGCTGAAAACAGCAAGTCTTTTACCCTCCAGACACAGGCAAAGCCCGCCAGTGCTATTTTCCATAAGAAACAAGATGCAAACATCTGGGAGCAGGAAGAGACTTGCCTTGATGAAAGGCAATCTGTAATTTTGGAAGGCGAGAACATTGCACCCATGCCTTCCTCATGCCTGGCTGATGCAGCAGGAGTGCTTTCCATCTGGTTCCCCATCCACGCTGGATTGTGGCTGGTGCTCTCTGCAGCTGTGCCAACTGGTCCCAGTGGCATGGCTCGCCTTGCAGCCGTCCCTGCTGAGCTGGCATCACCTCCAACAGCCACAGGGAAATGTCAGCTCCCTGGCTCCACCTGGATTGTAGCGTGCACACACACACACACACACACACACATTCCAGTAATAAGGCATTTGTGAAACTAACTAACTAACTACCGATTTGGACACAGTACAAGATGTCTAAGTGAGACTGAGAACACTCTGGTAGTTTTCATATGAGACAGCAGCAGTTTTAGGTACCTTGAGACTTGAGTGCTTCTTTGAAGAATGTTATTTGATTTTGGATCTGGCTTCATCCCAGCAACTGTCTGCAGAAGAGGATGCTGTCTTCTATGTACTATTTACTGGGAAGATATTTCATACACATTTAAGATTGAAAATAAAGGAAAAAGGGGTGATCTCCAAAGCAACTGAAATTACAGCTCTGAGAGACTGCAAAACATACTGAGAATGAGACAGTAAATACAAAGCACCATGGTATTTTGTTGAGTTGTTCTTATTGTGCTTCTGCTGCCAATAAGGAGAATTGTTGTTCCTGCTGTGGAAACACTTCCTTAATTACACATATATCCAGTTTCTGCTTGCAGGGTGTATGTACAGATGCTGGATGTCTCCAGCCCCATTACGGCTTTGCTTTATGCACAACTGGGAAGTTGAACCTCAGAATAAACTTCTGTGGAGGACTGGTAGCAACAGATAGAGAACTTTACTCCACAGAGTCTCAAATTCAAACACAGATCATGGCATTATTAAATGAAAACCACAGCATCTGCTATGTGGCCACCAGAAGCTGCTGGGCTTCTTTTCCCACCTAAAAGAGGAGCTTGAACTGAAGGCCCACAGTTCACATGTTGACAGGCACTTTGGGCATCATGTGGGCATATGGACAGATAGGTTGTGTTAGCTAAGCCAGAATCCCAGAGCTGTTTTTGCCACAGAAAGCCAGCTGTAGAGAAGAGGATAAGCTAGCAGGGTTCATGTCAGTGCTCTTGTAGAAAATCTCCCATTGTAATATTTCATGGAGGAACTAGAAGTCTGACTGTTCTCCAATCCCACAGATCATTCCTGCCTGAACTGAATCATACAGCAACTGGATTCACTCTGGAGCATGCTCTGCCCTCACAACAGTGGAACTGGACTTGAAAGGAAAAGTACGGGGTAGGTCCCATGGAAAAGTCAGGTTTCCAAAAGAGCAGTTCTGCAAGAAGACCTGTGCTCCTTGGCATAGGTTTCTGCACTGTGGAAATGAACTGGTAGGAACCATGAAAACAAGGCTATCTAATAATCTAGTAGTCAGAGTACTTCCCAGGAAAGCACAAATCCAAATGCAAACCCGTCCTTCAAGCAGGAGGTTGTAACCTATGTCTCACACTTTGCAAGAGTGACTCAAGCACCCACTAGTAGACTGGCGGGTAAAATGCATGTTAAGAGAGAGAGAAATGTAGGGGACCAGGTGCTGACAATTGCAGGGTGCTTTATCCGGTACTTTTGGAGGAGAGGCCTGCACGGCCAGACCTTACCCAATGGCTCTCCAAAGTGAAGGATGAGCAGCCCTCATTCATTTTGGGCTGTGCTCCTTCTTTACACAAATCTGCCTCTCCCTCCCCACTGTTCCTCTCACTGCCAAAGGCAGTTCTGCTGTATGTCACAAGGAACTGCAAAGGACAGTGCCACTTTTCAGCAGTTAGCATTTTTGGCCACAAACTCTTCTACTTGTCTCTCCTGGCGCTCACTTTCCTGCTGTGAATATAAAACACTGTCTCAGTGATGCATACCTGCATGGAAATGCACACACATGAACTCCTAATTAAGGGATAACTGCTGCAAAACATAAGAGGCTCTCAGGAAACAACACAAACAGCAGTCATATTAATAATCAATTAGATGGAGCTACCTATTTGTAGAAGTCCCTAGCTTCCACCAGCCTTTGCCTGGGCAAGAGCAGCTGAATAAAGTTTGTGTCATAGTCATCTTGACTCGGCAAAACACTCTCTTCTGCCTCTTGACTCAGTGATCCTTTCCCCCTTGCTCTAATTCCTAATTAAAGCCATGAATGTGGATAAATATCACATACAGTTTTAAACCCAACTGGGTCACCAAACTGTACACTACACCCTGTTCTGCAATTAAATTACTGTGTGAAACACCTCAATTAAAATTAAAGAAGCAATTACCCCCCTGTTAAAGGCTCTACAAATCACACATTTCAATGCAAAAGTTCATCTGGCAGCTTATGGCATATTAACCAATCTTACATCTCATTTGTGTTTTGATCTATAACCTACCCAAATGAGCTAATTTGATGTGACTCAGTGTCTCTAACTATATTTTATCATGTGCAATACGGTGCTGGTGTCTTTTAAAGAACAAGTTAAATGAGCTAAGGGGTTAATTGCTAACAACTCAGCCATTACTGTTGGAGCGTCACAGAATGGGATTCTTCCTGCCTTCTCAGGTTAGGTTTAGAAAATCACACAGAGAGCAGAGTGGAACTGAAATGGATGTTTCTGTTCATGCTGGGGAGCTGCTACTGTCTGATTTCCACTGAGTGTGAGGCTGGCGGGTCAGACTGCTGATCTCACCACCTCAACCTACTTCTCTCCATTGGGGGAAAGCAGAAGGCAGAGAAGCATAGAGCTAGGGCAGGGTGCTGTTTGTTTTTATGTTCACTCATTTTTTTTCCTCTTTTTGTCACAACAGGAACACATGAGCTTGCCCCTTCCCCCCTCAGCTACATGCAAAAACCTCAGTGTAACAGCACCTGTGCTGGTCCTTCTGTTGCTTGCCTGGGCCATGCTTTGAAACAGCCCAAACATTTACCTGGCTGGTTCAGAACCTGTAGGTTTGTTCAGCTTAATATTGGCTATAAACCTGGGAGTGGGGAGGGATGACATGGTGCAGCTGACACCCACGCTGGTCAGGGCTGGTGGGCAGGGGTGTATGCCGGCAGAGAAGCTGATATTTCTGTTATCTCTGTTTATATCTCTGTTTTTTCAGAGGCCATGGAAACCCTTGGTTCCTTACGTTGTCCCAAGTGAACAAGGAGATGCACTTTGATTTGACCTCAGGCCCTGAGGCTGGTATATTTTAACACATCTGTTTGTATTTGGATTTTGACTTTTTCTTTTTTTTTCATAGCGCCCATGACCTGAGCCTGCTTTAATGCTTGTCATGTACTAGTGGATCTGAGGGACTGGTAAGTGTTGCTTTAAGAGCTTTGCCTGCCCGTCTCTGTCTTTGTCCTTCTTGCCCTCTGGAGAAGCTGTATGTTGCTGTGTGGTTCAGCTTTTCAGTATGCCTAAGATCTGCTCTAGCATTGATCCATAAGAGCTTGACACAGTTAATTGCAATTAAATATGCTGGGAATGATAAGCCTGAATTCCCCAGATACTGAAAAGAGGACAGAATTTATCCCTGAGCATGCTTGTTCTCACCACTTTGAAATACCAGGAAAAAAAGAAAAACAAACTAAACACCCAACAGAGAATGAAGGGGGAGAGTGGAATCAAAGAGAAAAAGCAAGCGAAAGACGTTGGGACTCTGGACCCCAGCACTGCACCACATTACACTGAAGGTGCATTTTGTACAGTCTCACAGTGTAAGCTTCTCTTCATCTGTTTTGGTGTTAAATACAGTGGCTCCTTCAGAAACCAGTAAGTAAGAAAAAAATCCTAAACAAAACACAGTTTCCAGAGTGTGAAGAATCTAAAGCACATGCTCACCAAAGCTTTTGGAAATGCTGCTCACCAGCTGCAGCATATGCATTACCCTACTCTACTTGGAATCAAAGCAGTGTTTCAACAAGATGGAAAACAGCTTCAGTCTGCTGCTTGCCTTCTCCCAAGCCCTTCTTATAGTTACCTGTACCACCATATCAGAAACTTCTCCAAACAAATAAATGAAGTCTTAAACAAAGAACTCATTCATCTTTAAATTAAAATAATCATGTAATCCTTCAACCCACCAAGCTATCTTTCATCTCTCCTTTTTTTTCTTAAATTTATCTTACTAGCTTCAGCAAGTGGCTGTAATAAAGTGTCACATTAAGGTATTCATATTCATTAGTGTTCAGGTCTTTGTTCTTTTAATAGTGTTGGAAAGAATCTACAAAGAGGCTGTATTAGGCGGCTGTCCTATCTGGATGTTTGATCTCTTTCTGACTTCAAAAGTCAGAAGAGGAAAAAAACCCACATTGAGAATGGTTCTTTTGAATGTCAGATAGGGAGTATAAGATTTCCGAGCCTGCCAAGTGTTAATTGGTGTCTGCCCTGACCATGGTACAAATAAGATTCAGAGTCACTCAATGCACCGTCATGAAGAGCTATTGACAGAGCGAGCAGGATACTGGAAGGCAGGAAAAAGCACAACTGTTATGGCAGCAGCTCACAGAGGATTTTTTCAGAGATCACTTTCCACAAATCATGTTAAATTATGCAGTTTGGGTCTCAGCCACGCGACTGGGTATAACAGACCTTTCTGAGGGAACAATTGGCCTGGCTGCTGAAATTCCAGAACTGCTTGTAACACTGCATAAAAACGAACCTACCCGCCAGCATTAATCTCTGTTTCTAGCAAAGGTAATGAAGTTCCCCAGTACTACCCTGCACTGCCTGAACAATATATACCAGTGCAAAAACTCCTGTCACGGTACAACAAGAAGTTGATTTGATGCAAAGAAACATCAGAAAGGAATATAAAAACCTGCTGCTAAGTTCCTGATGAAACCCAACTGATTACTATTACAGTTGTCAGCAAGCTGGCTCGGCAGACCTAAACACTCTTTACAGTTTGGGAGATCTTAATGGGGAAAGAAAACAGCCTACAGAACAAGAAAGCGGGAAAAATCTTCTGTGTTAATTATTCTTTCTGATGTTTGTGGACACATTTCTGCAATTCTGATTAAATCTAAACTTGGGTAAGATGGGGAAGTAACACTTTAAGCTTCATCTCCTGAGAAATCAGCCATCAGTGATGAGTGACAACCACTTTGCTACTTAGCCATGACATTCTGACGTATCCTAATGCAAATTGGCAACAGTTTCTTCTGTGTCTGGTAGAGGAAAACCAAAGAGAATTCAGATAGGGGAATTACTGTCATTAGCAATCAATTTTTCTCATAGCAGCCACAGTGGATTTAGGAATTCAGAGGCCTCTCTGTGACTCAGGGACCGCCCTTCCATGAGCTGTGAGTATGAAGCTGGAGGTACTGCTGCACTTAGGGAAGCTGCTGCTCACTGCTGTTGGCAGGCACAGATTCTGCTGAAGGGCAGGCTGGCTCCTGCAGGGGGAGAACAGGCTACCCACTCTGGGTTTGCTTAAAAGCCAGTAGGAAAAACAAGTAAGGCCCTGAAGATGGCTTATTAGGTAAATACATCTTCTACTTTCCCAAACCTCATGCTGCTTTACCTGGGAGCCTGTATTGTACCAAATCCTCTCGTGGCAAGTTGCCAGGGATGTGTATACACATGTGACCAGAATATAGCCTGGCAAACTAAAAATTAAAACATGTTTGAAAGGTGCCCCTCAGATTAAGTGAATTTTTTTTTCTTTAAAAGCAAAACGAAAGATAGCAGGCTGGTACTCATATGTTCCTCCAGCTACATGTCCTCTGGATGCCAGATATAGTTGTGATTTTTCAAAGGGCAGAAAACACTGAAACCAAACCACCAGCAGCTCCGCCCAGCAGGGTGCCACAACCCAAAGCCATTAATCAGGTCCCAATCAATCTTGCCTATGAGCAGCAGTCAGTCAGCTTTCCATTAGCACCCATTCATCATGCCCTGCTGTATGTCACTGCACCATTAGCCTCCCATCAGGCCTTACTTAGGATGTCCCAGTGCCAGACACTGCTGCTGTTGCTCACCTCAGCTACTGGGATGCCTTCAGGGGGACGGCACTGGAGCAGGACCTCTTGCTCCAGGGACACTTCTTTCCCTAAGGGCTCCTGCTCGAAAGTTTTCCGGAGATCTGAGAGAGGAGAAGAAAATAAAATCATTAACATTATTATCAGCCAGTAATTTAAATTACATTTGATTGCCATACTGGATAAATGCAAGAGACAAAGAAAACAGCTGTTCTGCTCCCTGTAAAATAAAGCATCAAAAAAAGTCTTGGTCATGTTTTCACTTCATTCCAACATTAAGCAAAGATTTCATAGCGGGTTTAATACTTAGATTGTGGTACAGCATGAGAACCCATTGAGCAACCAAGGCTTCCTGTGGAAGGTCATGTCCAGACACAGAACAAAAAGTGAAAAAAGTCCCTTCTTCAGATAATTTTTGTTTGATAAACTATATCAGTGAAGCACTAAAGAAAATTATGGAAAATTAAATAAATCTGTAAAACTGCAGCACATAAACTGACTTGCCTTAAACTCATAGATGAAAGTGCTCATGCTGTGATTTAATGTACTTTTAGCTCATAAGCATTAACTTTACAGCTTTAGCTAATTTGTCTACACCTTATCATTATCCCTGTAGCACTAAGTTATTATTATTAATAATAATGTAGTAATAATAATGATAATAATAAAGAGTCACTTCAAGGAGTTGAACCATGTTTGGATCCCTCCACAGCACCACAGAAATGTGGCAGACTGACAGGACATTGAATGCTCCAAAGATCAGACCAGTTCATTGTACTGGACAGCTGCAAAATCTGGATTTTTTGTACTCTTCTGTAACATCTTCGCACTGATGGTAAAATGGACTTGAGACATTCCCTCCTTATCACTATCCCCGTGTTTCTGCCATGGACTGCCACCCT
>VYZP01032805.1:0-10987 GCA_013400635.1 Hypocryptadius cinnamomeus
TTGGAAATTACTTCTGCTGGCTTGAGAAGATAGAAATATTATCAGTTTGCTCTTTTTGGCAATTTCTCCTCTTCATTATCTCCTTTTTGTCTGAACGCCTACACTGGATTTGGAATATTTATGATGTTTACCACCAGGAGTGACAGATGACAAACTTTAGGGATAACACCTTCCCTAATGCTTTCAATAGGAATAAACTGGACAGTCCACCAAGAGAATGAGCTGTTCAGCATGACTGGGGAAAATGCCTTTCCAATATTGATATTTGAGCATATGATATACTAAGTGCTTTTTTCCAAACTGATACAGAATAGTAAAAATAACTGATTGTCATTCGTAACAGAGGTTTTGTGCTCCAAGCACCCTTCAGTAATACACAAAGGTTGTGCTAGGGCTCACCCCTGAAAATTAGTGGATGGCACACATAAATAAAAAGTGGGTACTCTGGTAATGAACTTAATCCCTAAATTCATCTTCCGGTAATGGAAAGAATTTTTATGGGTTTGAGAATCCTGAGAGAAAGGCAGGAGCAGTAAGCTTTATATCACACCCATGTAATAAGGCTGGGGCATCACCAGAATCACCTGTGAAAAACCTGCTGTTCATGGAGGAGGTGGTCCTGTGGTGATGCATCACACAGTGTGGGCATCACCACAAGTACAAAGTTCCCCAAGCACCCATTCATTTTCTAATGGAAGTGGTCATTATTTTTTAATGCTCTGTGCTAAATCCAGAGTTATCAGATATCTCAGCCATGTACCAGAGCAACTTAGCACCCCTAGGGATGAGTGGTTTGACAATCCCTAATTACTTTCATAGAAAATAGGACATGAGGATGCTCTGCTCAGTTAGTATGACAGCACTTCTGTAGACACACAGAAGCACCTATGAACAAAGAGTGTCTAATCCCTAGAGCAAAGGTTTTGTGTGTGCCTGTCTTGGATTTCAATCATGCAATCTAAATTCTGTCCCAATGCCTCACCCCCATTTAGGTGACTGTACCTGCTCTGTTTATGTTGCATCTAATAATTGTAATTTTGAATTGGGTCAGACTCCAGACTGCAACTGATCTGTGTGTAAGGGTCTAATTAAATTTCAGCTCTGCTCTAGGTGATTACGTGCTATTTTGGATCTTATCCCCAAATTAACACTTTTAATTTATTAAGAAAATGCCAACAAATTTATCTTCATGATTGTAAAGAAAACACAGGAACCCAAATGGATAACACCAGTGTAAAAAGTACAATACTAGTTCAGATCAGAGTTCCATGCTTTTTAAATTAAATGTAATAGGGTGTAATTCACAGAGAGAGTAATTTTCATGCCAGTATTTGTTCTAATAAATTAAATAAAGATCTGGAAGAAAAACCTATGTAAAACAAAATGCGAAGAGAAGAAAATGTAAGAAAGTCTTGAGTTCACAAAGGACTTGCAGAAATACAGCCTTTGCTAACTGCTGAAAGCTATTAAATGGTAACTTGGCCTTTTGGAACAGATTAATAAATCTTTGATTTAAACACACTGCCAGCCCTGACTTGCAAAAAAAAAAATCACAAGTTCAATACTCCAAAATCCAATACATTATGCCTTCCTCTGACATCCTCAAGAAGTGGAAAATCCTTAGTTTTCCACTAGTTACCATTTTGTCTTGCATTTACTTTCCTGGCTTGGGTCTGACTGTGAGACCTGAAAAAACACATATCAAGCACCACATCAAGCAGAGACTCAGCAACAGCCTCCTGTCATTAGAGGCTGAGATACAATATCAGGAGTGTGAAGCCCAGTGGGTGGGACTGGAGGAATACAGGGAGGAGGTAAGGACAAGGGAACTCCTGTGAGAATAGCAGAGATGAGGCTGGAGACAATCCAGTGGGTCCAAAGGAAACATAGACACCAAACTAGATCCTCAGTTTTCCTGAAGTGATGTGACCCTGTAGGGTGACAGTGACCCCACTGAAGTCAGTGAGGACTTTGCCAGCACTGTAATGGGGTTGGTATTACATTCCTCATGGACCAAACTGAGCTCATACCTTGCTAATCTGCTTGATGAGACCTGTGGGCCTGATATAAAAGATCTTCATGTTACTTCCCTTGAAAATAAACTGACACAGCAACGAAAACTTTGCAATTTTTTTTTTTAACCATGACAAACCTAGCCAATTTATTCTATTTTTTATGCTGCAAGCATGCCTCATAAATCTTGTACCTTATGCTTTCTAAAATAACATAAATTGCATGAGGACGATAATTAATACCTAAGCAAGATTAGCTTCTTATATAGTAGATTGTAAAGACAACCTGGAATGGGGCTGTCTCTGAATTTATGGCAAGCAAAACCCAGAACTGGGTCTGGCTGTTCCAGCACAGTAAGAAATGTGGAGTGTTCATCCTGCCTCTGGTAGGTTTAGAGACCATAAACTGTGTTTCAGCATTTTTGTGCTGACCCTGAGGGACACTCAGCATTGCAGCAAGTTCAGCATCTAAACTCCTGCCTGGGTTCTCTCTGCAGTCAAACTTGACCAGAGTTTCAGTATTTGTCATGACTGTGGCCTCACAGGCCATGATTTGAGCAACCAAGCTATGAAAGGAAAGGGAAAAACCCAAGAAAAGCATGCTTTGTATGTAGTGGCTAAGTTGAAATTTCAGATGGCAGAAAAGACTGAGGATCATTTCTAGATCATTTCTTTATCTCAGAGGGCAGGAAAGGATGCAGTATGTTCTTGTCAGCTCTTCCAAAGGATGACTAAGTGGCTTTCATAGGCAGGATATTGCAGATATTTAACAATACTATGCTATAATTTCTGTTTTAGCAGTCCAGTAATGACAACAATATGCATCAGACAAGACATGAATTCATGAGAGAGAAATATTTACAGATTAAATGGTCTAACATTTATGTTCCTAAATTAAATATAAACAGACAGGAGCAAAAAATTTCCACAGTTTTCTACAATTACAGTACTTGCAGGAGAGCATTCACATTTTAAAGTCGAATTCTGGCCTTAAATCCGTACCAGTGTACATTTTCTTCTTCTATTTGTGGTCTCTAATTCCCTTCCAGAAAAATTCCACTGAATTTTAAAATTTACTAGGTTGTTTGGGTTTTTTTTAAGATTCTTTAGACCAGCAACTTGGGGGGCAAGAGAGCTGTGGATTCACTTGACACCATGAACCGAAGTAGAAATGACAGCACCCTCTGCTGTCATTTTAGATTATTACCTTAAAGATTCTGTGTTCATCTCATTGGTTTTATCTTTCCTGGGAAAAAGCTGACAGAATCTTTGGTTCATAATTTTAATTTCATTTTTGTAGGACTGTGACTGCCTTG
The DNA here is from genome assembly GCA_013400635.1 of Hypocryptadius cinnamomeus. Taxonomy (NCBI): domain Eukaryota; kingdom Metazoa; phylum Chordata; class Aves; order Passeriformes; family Zosteropidae; genus Hypocryptadius; species Hypocryptadius cinnamomeus. Next base: position 3,329 of record VYZP01032805.1, read on the forward strand.
TGCTTTATTTCTAGTTTGTGGCTTTGCAAATGACTGTTATATTCTTCAAATCAGACTAATTTGTCTTTTGGGATCTAAAAGGAACTGAAATTTTAAATCTGTGACTTCTGCTTATGTGATATAAGATTCACCTTTCAAAATACACCCTGTCTTTCAATAAAAAACTTTCATGGTTTTTATCACGTGTATGCTGAATTTCAACAATTGTTTTCTAAAACCCACTCTCTGACTGATGAGCCAAAGAGCCCAACAGGTTTAATCTCCACTTCATACAGCTGACACTGGGGAGCTGCACAATTAGGATTACATCTCCTTTTTCCCTGCTGCAGACACAGGGGATTCTGACACCAAGCTCCCAGGGATGTAGCGGTGGATTGACTACAGAGACCCGAAGGGATTTATTTCCATGATTAGGGACTGAGGTAAAATTTGAATTCTGTTAAATGAATATATACTCCCTCTCTAATTCCCACTTCCCTTCTATGATGGACATATGGTTTTGGTTCTGAGTTAAACAAATTCTAAAATAAATATAAAATTGCAGGAACTTTATTTATGTACTTATGGAAGTCAACTTATTTATTAGAGACGTGATCTGATGGTTGTTTTTAAGTCCTTCACATGCATGAAGAGAGTGAAATATATTGAAATTATAATATTGTGATTTACACAAAAGCATGTGTGTCTCCAGACTATGGGATACTGAAAATGGAGCTCTGGATTAATTCCAAGAAAATCCTCTACTTTAAAACTTCATGTGGGGTATTAAGACAAAAAGGGATTAAGTCTCCCTTTATATGTAAGGTCTGTTTCATTAAATGGACTTCGGAGTTCAGGTTTTCCAGCTACTGCTTTTTCTTTCCAGAGAAAATTTAGTAAGTATTCTGTCCTCTCTCTCTTATTTCTTTTTTTCTTTTTTAATGCTCAGTGTCAACATTTTAAATTGAAGTGCTAGAAAAGATTCTTCTGTATTAATTAAAATAAACTGTTCTGCTGGCTGTGGTTTTAATTGGGTAATACTATTCATTCCTGTTCTTGAATAAAAGTGATTTTCAGGAGAGAAATGTGATGTAAATGCGGATAATATACATGAAATGCTAGGATTTTGCTGGGGAGAACAAACACATAAATATCCCAGCATTGTTTTTGCTTCATGTAATTTCCCAGATTTTTTAGCATTCAGTAAACCAACAAAACCAATGAGAAATCAACAGGACAGAACTGATCAGGTTCTCAGTAGGCGTCAGCTGGTACATGAAAACCCCTAGTGCTGCATATGCATACATGAGCAAGTATCTGGCCCAGGATTCTCATGGAAGGTACAGGCCCAAAGCTAAGCCTCATATGGTTGGCTCAGTTCAGTGTCTGTGTCTATTTCTGGGAAAAATTCCTAGGAGATTGAACAGAATGGCGTCTGCACTAAAGTTGTATTACTGTGGATCATTACCTGTAGGATTTACAGCCAAATGAACCTGTGCCCAGTCTCCAGACCTGTCACAGTTTGGGTCTGGTTTTAGTTGCCACCTCAGCCTCACTTCACAAGTGAGTTGATTCCTTTTCCTGTTGTCCTGTGTTTTCTTGTTCTCCAGTCTTGGCTGATTGAAGAAAAATGAAATCCACGTTCCCTGGCCACAGCCTTGGTCCTCCCGTCCCCTCCTCAGCTTTTAGCAGGGCCATAAGGCTTCCGAGGCCGCTTCCACCTGACGGTGCTTAGGTGCTCCATTATAACTCTGTCTCTTCATGCAGGCTCAGGGCCCTGGAACAGCAAATCGAAATCAGGAGGAATGTCTGTACGCAGTTCTCCACGTTCTTCCCCTGTTCGTGACATCCGCCTCCATACGAGTCCGTGTTCTCACGGCTCCCCATGCCCGCTAGGTGGTAGCAAAAAGGCGCTGTCGGGAGCGGAGGGGTTTGCAGAGCTCCTCCATCCTTCTCCCGGGAATCTGTAGGGCAGAGCCGGAGTCGGGCCGCTGCTGCTGCTGGGCAGGTGGGGGAAAACCCCGGAGACTTTCAGTTGTACAGATCCGAAACCGCGAGCTTGCTGAAGAGTAAATCCTTCTCGAACTCTAGGAAGATGTGAGGAAGGCAAATTGCTTTGTCAGAACCATAAAATAGTTAGTAGGGAGTTCTTGGGGATTTTCTCCTCAGAAGCACTTCCAAAACCTGCAGAGGAATATTCCCGTGCATTGCTGTCCCCCACACTCGTTGTCAAATGTGTGGAGGTTTCCATGTTCAGCTCATTCCCTAAGGATATGCTACATATAGCAAAGGTATCCCTAGTGAAAGTGCTAGAGGTCAAAGAGGGCAGCAAGGTAAAGGCAGTTCATGTCATGCTGGTGACATTATTCCTTCATTTAAAAATACCTACATTTAATGAATTAACTGAGCTGTCTGTTGGGATGAGAATTCAGCCAGAACCTTGAATACCCAAACATGGGTCTCCTTCTGGTCAACATTTGTAATATAACTAGCACTAAAACTTAGTAAAAAAATATGCAACTTCTGATTTCATAGTTCTCCTTTTCTATATGGGGACAAACACAGTATTTTTTTGAATGGAAGATGAGATTATTTTTGGTGAAGGAAAAAAATAAGTGCTGTAAAATAATTGGAGCATTTACATGGGAAAGGAAAGAACATAAACAAAGAAAAATCTCTCATTCAAATCATAGCTCTGCTTGATTCAAGGCAAGCCTTGATTTCAGTGGGCAGCTTTACCAGAGACTGGGGTCTCTACATTAGTTCTACTAATGTAGAGTTCTACCTCATGGGACACGGTGATGCAGTCTGTGCCTACCCAGCCTCTGCCTCTTTGCAGGTCTCTCTCAGCGTGTTAATCAAAATTACCACACTACAGGAAACATCTTCTGCTGAAACATTGATGCAATATATTTGGCTAACAAAAAAAGCATGTTTTATTTGGAAAATTGCTCCAGGAACTCCTGACCATCTTTGTTCAATGGAGCAGGAGGCCCATGATTTCAGAGTAAAAACAGCAAGCTCAGCAAACTGCCTGACCTCTTGTGCACAAAAAACTTCCCAGCTGGTGAAGCCTAATAAAAAGAGTGGCAGAATGACTGTGGAATCATTTGGTGCCAACCAAGTACCACTGGGAAAGATGCAGTTTGCTTCTCTTCTCCAGCTCCTCAGTGTTTAAGCTGCAACAGTTCAGATTTCTTTGGAGAAATCCTCACCAGAGTGCAATTTCGTTGAGTTCTTATTGTTCTGCATGAGAAAGAGCAAGAAAAGAAAAACAAACAAACAAACAGAACAATCCCAGTGACTATTAAAAGTGAAATGATTCAAGAGCAAAAATTCAGAAAATGTTACCCATCAAACAGGATTATTTATATTAGCTTTTCATTCCTGCATTCCTGCAGGTTTGATTCAGAGGCAAAGTAATCAATAATTTGCGTATTTCCATCATGTTAGCAACATCCCAGAGGAAATAATTTCACAGGGATAAACTGTTCAGCAATTTCTGTCCACAAGCAAGCCTTTCTTGCATGTCAGACCTTTACTTCTGCTCTCCTTTTTGTCACTTTTTTTTTTTAAGCAATATTGAGAACAAAACAAAACAAAACAAAGCAAAACCCCTGGTTTATTTTACCATTACTTAACTTCATATCCTTTTCACAAGACAAGTTTGCCCTGCAACCTAATCCTTGTGGCGCTTCAATTTCCTCATATAAATTGTTATTTGTCACAGTTCCTGCATTTAAGTTACAGCCCTGTCTTGCTCCATTTTTAGATTTCACTGTAAAAAGAATTATTTAAATCAAGGTGAATACATTTCTGTTACTGTGGTGGACTTCACAAAGGCTTTTCCTGATGTCAGATCTTCTCTAGGCTCTTGACAAATACCATTGCTTTTGTAGATGATTTTTCCCACTAACAGGATATGTAGCCTTTCACCTCTAAGATGCTGTTTTGAATCCCTCCCTTCTCAATTGCCAAAAAAGTGTCAAAGAGCAGCAATTTAGATTGCAAGTCTTGAAGAATCTTGATCTCATTTCCAGGGAAAAGATGTTCAGAAATTATAAAAGTCCCTTTCTTCTGAGACTGCCCTTGCTCACTGAAGAGTTAATAATCAGAAACTAAAGTTAGACCAGCTCAGTTATGAAATAAAGTGGATATTCTCAGCAAGTCATGCAATTAAGTATCTTACAGATTTAGCAGACTTCAGGGTCAGAGAGAGGGTATCCAGTGAGCAGAAGCTCGTGCTGTACATGCCATGCTAATGGAAGCTTTAATGCCTTTGCTTTACCTCCACCATAAAGAAGGGTCTGGTGACTGCAGCATCCGCAGCACACCTAATTACTGTTTGGTGCCTACCAGTGCTTTCCCCAAATCAGAGCATGTGTATAAGCAGAAAAAACACAGGTTTCCTTTTTGCATGCCTGAACCATACCTATCCCTTGGTTAAACAGAGTATTCTGTTATCATGTTCTTCACGGATGGTGGCCCAGGAGAGGCAGTAGTAATGAACCCTCTTGCCCCATGCAATTTCATTAACCTTTCTCATTTTGTGCTTATGAGCTTTGCAACCTCAAATGTCACCTTATTTTTTGCCATCAGATGCATGAGTTAGTGTCATGCACAGTGTTATTTATAAATATAATATCACCTTGTTTATTTGAGCCCCAGAGATTTTGGGTAAACACAGAGCCTGAACAAATGGGGATGCTGGAGCTGAGCATAAAGTTCAGCATTTTCTGAGCGCTCTGTGCTGCCTTAGTAAGAGCAGGTAATCATCCTAAACAAACAAGAGACCATAAGGAGAGCAAGCAGAAGCAGGACTCAAATCCAAAGACTTTACACACACCACACACACACACACACATACACACACATACACATACACACACACACACACAAAATTAAATTCACTTACATTAAAAAGATACAAAACCAAAACTCCAGAACTCATACACACTATGCATAATGCATACAGACAGGGAAGAAAGAGCTGCCCTGACCCATACTGTGCTGGGACAATAAAGATATTGCAGTTGGCTCTTGCCAGTCCTCCTGTTGTTGCTTCCCATCTTTGCATCTTTGGGAGAGTAAAGGGGGATTCCAGCTGCCCTGGCACTGCCCTGGTGAGCCATTATACTTTTCTGTCAGCTGCTCTGGGTAGACACAGTGTTCGGGAATTTTCCATTTTTTTGGGCTACAAAACGGTCCTTTTGGTTCTGGCAGGTCTCTTCCTTTTCTTCATGGTGCATGCTGAGGTGAAGACACTGCAGTGTTTCCCAGCACTATCTAGGGCATCCACGAACAACTTCCCCTTGGCTAAAGCAGTCTCTGACAGACCTTTTGTCCCTGACATAATTATAAATGTCCTACTTGGACTTCACAATCTTCAACCCTTTTTTTCTCACACCTTTTGTTGCCCTTCTGATGTTTTTGGTTTTGTTGACTTTTTTCCAGAATTTTGCTATTTCTTTGGCTCTGGGATGATGTGTTGATCCTACTGATTTATATTTTTACTGTGCCTTTGTTTATTCCACAACCCAACCTTGAGATAACTCATCTTTTTTTTGCTCATCAGGTACTTCTGGCTTGGTAACAAATTTCTTGAAGTCCCTCATAGTTACTTGTCATTCCTAGTCCAAGCCTATGCAATTTTCTTCTATACTCAGTGAAGTCCATAGCCCTCTCTCAAAAGGTCAATGAAAGTCATGTTTGTGCACATTGGGACAGAATTTGGCATCAAAAGCTTCAGTTTTTCCATGTGTTACTTTGAGAAAAAACCTTTAAAATAGAAATATGAAAAGAAGTGAAGGTTTTCCCCAATGCACATTTCTCACTAGAGCAGAGATATTTATTACCTTAGTGATGCAGGTTTTCACTTGTACCCACTATCCCAAAAGATCCAGGTAGGTGTTTCTCAGGAGCTTAGGAATGTCATATCATGGAGTGTTTTTCTAGAGCTCTCGGGACCCCTACTTTGAGCATTCACCTACCTGCAAACCTTTCCCACCTTGCCTCAGGTCAACAAATCTGCTGTGCCTTTTTAGTTCTATCTGCTCTGCTTTGGTGATATTCCCATCTGCCATATTCCTTCCCTGTAGCTGGGTAGCCAGCCAAAGTCTTCCCTATTCTTGGCTGTCCTTGCAGGATAAAAGGAAAGACTCAGAGCTCCTCCTTTATCCAGGATTTCAAAAGTTCAGTCTGCACTTACCAGATATCAACAAGAAAAAAGTGCTGTCAAAAGAAAATAGCAATATGGTAGAGGAATAGTATGTAGCTACATGGTATGGATAGCCACATTTATCCATAAAAGTCTCTGCAGTCCAGATATCTGTCTCTAATTCATCATAGGGGAAGACTGGAGAAGGGAATTTGCCTAGAAGAAGAAATAGGGCAGAAAACTTCAGCCAGGTCAGCATTCCCCTCTGCAAATCCCTGGAAAAGCAGAAGGGGTCAGAACAGTATGTCTCCCATCTCCCTCAAGTCTGCCTTACACTTCTGTTCTCCAAGGTATCTGGAAAAACACAGACCAACTCTCCTATGGGCATCACATTTGAGTTCCATCTCTGAACAGAAGGAAATGGGGCCCTGGACCCCAAAACCCTTGGAAACAGAATGAGGCAAGACATTGGGGACCTAACTGAACCAAAAGGGGAAATTTCTGCTTTGGATTTTGAGAAGCTTGCAACACAGGCCATAAAAATTTCCCCAGAGGTAAGTATGAACAACTGCATGCAGCAGCCTAGTGCTTGTTGTAGGACATTATAATGGCAACCAGAGAATTCCTTTATGTATATTGTTGCAAAATGGTACTGAGCAATATTTATGAGTATATTCTTGAATGTATTTTCACCCTGGAAGTGACTAATCCTGTGCAGATTTACTGAAAGTTTATCAGAGTGTCACGCAGTGCCAAGGAGCAAAACAGCCAGACCATTGCACAAACTGGAGTGAAGCTGTTAGCAAGGACACCTGGCACAGGAAAAAAAGATTTAAAAACCCAGTTTCCCTTCTGCTTGAGTAGAATTTCTTGACAATATAAAATTATTTTCTTAGAGGACAAAGGGCCTTTCAAAGAAGAAGGGTCATTTCTACTGACAATAGGATTCTAAATTCTGAAAAAGAAGCAAAGCAGCCAAATATATTGTAAATTATATATTACATGTTTACATATATAAAATATATTTTATGTATTTAAATACCTAAAAATATTTAAAATATATTGTAAAGAACACTACACTATCAAACTGAACTTTTTACAGCAAACGGGACATATTTGAACATTCCAGATTCTTTTTCATAGATGTCACTTGCACAGACACTACCCTCCTCATTATTGTACGTGAGATTTGTAAATTCTTCTGCTGGAACTACTGAAATATTCACTTTAAAACAGCACACAACATTTCCTCATGTGCCAAGGAAAACGGGAATTTTAACATCTTAAAGCCTTCCCTAGAGATGGCAGGATTCCCTTGGTTTGTGTGTTACTCCACAGAACTGCATGTTATGCCAGTGGGAGGGAGGGGTCTGGTTTTTTCCATTAACTTCACAGTGAGGAGCTCTTTTTCTCCAGACTCCTGTGACAAATCTTCTTGTTTCCTGACTTTACTCATCATTCATCTTTGAATCCACCAGGTAGGACAGTTTTGTACAGGGTGGGGTAAAAAAGTAATTCCATTT
>VYZP01032824.1:0-23175 GCA_013400635.1 Hypocryptadius cinnamomeus
TGCTTACTTACATTTTTTTTGTTTTACTTCTGATTTCTATTGCAAAATATGCTTTACAGTGGTAATTTGCACCTTAGGAAGTGTTGTTCGAACTGTTTCCTACCTTTCAATGGTATAAGTATGAGCTTGTTTCACATTTGTGTTAGCTGTAATGAAAAGAAACATCAATACTGACTCCTTGCAAGTCTTAGCTCTGATAGTGAAAATCAGATTAGAATTGGCAGTCAAGGTAGAGGCCATAACAAAACTGAGGAAAAAACAAGAGCAAGTTTTCAGGTTATTACGGCAAACTGCCTCAGAAGTCTCTTGACTCCACAGATCTGCCTATAGGTGACAGTGGCAATATAAGCTCTAAGGATGTACAGCTCAAAGTGTTCTGCAGAAAGGCTGTTGAAATACACTGATGTGAGAACAGATACACATGCAGCACATTGCCAAAGTTCTGCACAGCCTGACTCTTTACACAAAAAATTAGTGTTCAAATACAGAAAAAGCAACAGACCTGACAGGAATCGATTCCGGGTTTCCGAATATTTCCTGCACAAAACATGCTATCATCCAGTTTGTCATTATGTAGTTTGGGTTCATTGCATTTCCTCTGCGAAATCAGCCTGACATTGGCGTCTAACAGCTGATGGGATGTGTCACCTATGGGATGTGCACCAAAAAAACTGAGTCACTTTCTTCCCATTCCTGTCATAATTTGTCTTTTATTCAAAATACAGACTTGCTCGGCAAACAAATGGGATGGGGGAAGAGAAAGGGGGGATGATGCATGTGCTAGCCTGGGAAGGAAAGAACTAACTGGCTGAAATGATAAGTTTCCAATGAGCTGGAGCCTGAAGTTTCACTCAGGACAGAGTTGTTGTCTAAATGAAAGTTAAGTCAGGTGTTCAGAATTTGGTTCCAGCCAGCTCTGTGTAATCCTGCTTTTCCAAGGTGCTAGCTGTCTGCAGCTCCCAGAGGTCCCCATGGGACTTTGAGCTGCTCAGCACTTCTCAGACTGGTACTATTAGATGCTTTAACATGCAAGCTAATGAAACAGATGAAAACTGAAAATCATACAATATTTAAGGGCAATGATTAATTACAGTGAATCTAAAGACATAACTTGACATCTAAAGGCAATAGCCTTAGTTTCAAAGTACTACATCTGTAGATAATTAAAGGTGGTTTATAAGTTTGGTTCTGCTTGAGTTTCAGGAAATATTCCATTTCTGCAGTGATTTCCTGAAATGCTAATAATAGCTCTGCTCAAAGAAGGAGCCATTTAGTTTGAACACGTACAGGGTACTTGATATTCTTTGTTGGGGGGAAAAACCCATAAAATCCCCCTTACCCTTTTTAAGAGAGACTTTATTTGTAACTTTAAAAAAAATGTCCATTAAATTCTGTTGGTGCATTCTGATCAAATGAACACACTTGTCTCTTGTAGACTTCAATGGGAGTTATGTGAAGGGAGAATTCAGTCCCATGGATCGTATCAGGCTGTATCAGTCACTAAGCACTAGGACCACCTACTGCAGCCTCAGTGACAGGTTTTCCTTCTGCTGCTTCACAGCAACACATCAATCAGAACATGAGAAAATGCATTTTTCAGAAAATTGACATTAGCTTTTTTTAAGCATAATAATTTCTCCCCTTAGGATTTACTGTGGGCAAGAAAGGTTTTTGGATAGAGCTGGTTGAATTTGAAAAACTTGGGGTTTTTTTTATTTTTCAGTACATCTGAAGGTCCAGATGCTGCTTCCAAAAAGCTTTATCTGGTCCAATGGGCTGGAAAACCATGTGAAAACTCTTGTCTTGTCTTGAAACACACAAGCTATACAATAGCCTCTCTTGATACTTCCTTACTTCTGCAGCTGGCTTCAGATGAAACCATGACATGAAGAGTCAGATGGCAGGCTAAAAAATGCATCAGGCATCTTATCAGAACTCTGACAGGTTTGGTTGATTTGGCAGTTGGAGATTTCTGCTAATGAGTAATTTGCACGGCATGGTTTACTTAACTTAATTTTTTAATTCCATGTCTTGGTTTCACCAGTGTCTAGGTCCTCATTTGGGTCTGGCAATTGCTACTGAAAGTAGCAGCAAACATTGCCCTGGAGTACCCACCAAAACCCAGTCAGCCCACAGGTACCTTTCTCTGTGTTGCCCCATCCAGAAATGAAGCAGGAAGTCCCAGCAGGAAGGAAGAAGTCTGGGAGACATGCTATTTTCACATGCTTTGTTTCCACTGCACAGTAACCATCGACAGGCTGCAGTTTAAGTAGTGCTGGAGAGGAAATAAACAATAACAAGTGCTGGAGAGGAGATAAAGAATAACAAAAAGTATTTGGAGCTAATTTTGATCCCTAACTATTGTTAGCAGCTGTTACCAAGCCAAGCTGCATAAACCCAACATCCCATTTGCCCCCCTATGCTAGACCTGTTCCTCTTGTTTGGCTCCTCCTGAGCAGTGACCTCTGCCTGCCCATCACAATTTACATCCCAAGATTCAAACAGGTCTAGATCATAATTTGGCCTGATTATTTCCAGAGCATAGTATCAATGAGGATTTTACATTGACTTTAGTGGGAGAGAGGCACTTCAAACAACAAAGGTTGGAGGTGAGCCACGTGAGTATCAAATAATGGATTTACCAATATCATTGTATAGCGCATAACCCATCTCCTCTCTGTATTCACCATGTAAAATTATTTGCACTACATCAAATATTTGCTCATGATCCTCTTTCTCCTTGAGGTTTTGCTTGCCAAGGGCTACTTGGATCTTTGTTTCAATGTCTCTGGGGAAAAAAAGAAAAAAAAGTAATTTATATACAGGCATTTTTTATCAGTGGTGGTGCACTTTTAGTAACCAGAAGTCAAGATATTTCTTCCAGTTGTAAAACTTGGCCAGATTTCCTAAAATCATTATAGGAAGGCTTAGATAGGAAAGCAGTGGTGTTGGATAATGCAGGTTCTCTCAACTTGTTGCAATCATGAAACAAAATGATTTAAAGCTGCATGTACAAGATTTTCTTTGCGTTTTAGGGCAGAGTAGCAGTGTGCACACAGTCTGTGTTACTGTGGCAGTGATGACAAGGGGCAGCTCATGTAGCCACGACAGTAGAGTTGATTGCCATTGTCTGAGCATAATTAAAATTATATGTGTTGAAATTATTTCCAGGGTGTAATTTGCAATAGAAATGTTGGAGGAAATGTAATATTCTAAGCTAGCTGACACCGAAAAAAATTAAAGCTAAGTGTATATTTTGTCTGTTTTGAAGAACTTAATTCTGATGTAATAGGTGATGTTGCTTATGACATCCCAATATCCCCTGAGGTTCGCATAGAGTTCTTCTTTTACACATTGCAAAATCTTCCTGCTTTCCTACTTTCCTCTCACTCAACTCCTTTAGCTCATTTTATTTGAGTGGGGCCTAAGTTTGTAATTTCAGCAAGCACCATTTTCAAGTATATAAACATTTTTATGCATGTATTAATTTTTTTTTTCTGTCCACATATATGTTTTCCTTTCAATTTGACTCCCAGCAATCATTTTGATTGCACGTAATTTGGATACCAAGCTGCCTTTACTAACCATCCTGAGTTTTATACATTTATCTGCCCTAAAGATAGGACATGAACCTACTCAAGGCAGTGTGCAGCAGTAAGAACCCAGCATGATTTAATTAGCACTCCACCACAGAAATGTTTATTCCCATATGGAGTCTGTCTCTGCAGAGATGCCATCCAGGGATGTTTTCCAGGTGTAGCCTTGGATCCACCATAGATCTTCTTGAGTGTCCTACGAACTTCTGGTTGTCCACATGTTTGGAATATTTCAGGGGGGTCTGTAGGGGGTTCTGTTGGGGTCTCTTCAGCTGCATTGGAAGAGACAGCAGATGTATAATGCAGAGTTAATATCAGACTGGAAGAGTTAACCAGCAGGGAGTCACCTGCTGCTCTAGACCACCTACGTGCTGCCAAATCACTTACTTCTAATTCTTTACCTGGGCAGGGGGAAACATCACAGTATTCCCAATCCACTTCATTATTTTTCCTGATGTAGCACCAGGGTTTTTCATCATCATCAGGATTCCTGAAGGGAACAGTTGAGAGAATCAGACGGTGGGAATGGGGAAATCTCCATGAAACTAGTGAAGGAGCTGAGGATTCTTAGGGAGAACCTTCATGTTCCCATATGGGAGACGAACAAAGATAATATTTCATAAGAGACAAAGAAGATGCCTGAGTGAGGCATAGAATACTGCCATATTACTATTCCCATACCTATCTTAGCCATAAGAGAAATGTGGGACTGGTTCAAAACAAAGAGGGCAGCTTCTGGAAGCCTCGTATCAGCATGGTTGGAGAAGGTATCTCTAGCATTCTAGTGTTTTATGGGCAGGCAGTGTCTAAAAACATGTGAGATCTTAACACCCTCAGTTTCTCAAATTCATGAGCAGTTTGTCCTCAAGGATCTCTTCGATACAGACCTCTACAGCTGCTTCTTCAAAATATTACCTGCAGAAATTGTGTTCACCAATGCCATATGAGTCAGCATCCTCCATAAAGGCATTAAAAGGATAGTCCAAGAGATGGTGGGAATTCCAGTGCAGGCAGGTCCTGCCATTTTCTGCTTGGTTCACTCTACCTCTATAAGTAGAGGAGTACTCTTCATAACAATCATATGGTCCTGTAGAAAGACAGTGAAAATTACTGACAATGACAATGAACTTTTGACAATGAAAATTACTTTTGTGTTGTTCCTTGCTCAAAGTGGTTCCTCTTCCTTCTCTTCATTGTCCTACATTCATTTTATGGAGGATCAGAAGTACCTACTGGGCCAAGTAATGATGTTCCTTATTGTACACAGGCCAGAAATTAGAATAATGTCCCGACATCTGTCCATCTTCTACCTTGATTGAAGGTAGAAGCAGTCATCTCAGCCTGGAGAGTCACAGGCAACAGGGCAGGCATCTTCACTACATCGGGTTTTGAATGTTTAAGGAAATCCTGACATTTCTTCCCTTTGTGACTTGTAACCTCTGAGGACCTCTGGACCTCACTTACTATGTACCAGTGGGACCTTGCCAAAGCACACTTAGAAAACACCAAGATGGGAGCTGTTTCAAGCCCCTTTGCAGGCAGCAGCTGCAGAAGTCAACCTCTTCCTCTGACCCTCTCCCCAAGGTCCCCAGTGCACCGGTGTAGTCAGGCTCTTGGAGCAGTGACAGGAAGTCACCAGAGGATGCTACAGGAATAGTCTGGCTGCAGGGGGAAGCCAGTCCCTGGCTCTCTGGAGGTTCATCCCTCCCCCTGAGGGGCTGTGACATACCGATCTCACAGAATCTCCCTCTGAAAGGTTCAGGGCACTTGCAGGTGAATTTTGATCTGTATCTGTTCCGTATGCAGGTGCCTCCATTTCTGCAAGGGTTTGGGCTGCACTGTTTGGATGCTGTCAGTGTGGAAAACAGAACAGCCTTGTCAATGTGCTGAACACTACACAGCCACTCACATGCCCAGTGGAAACTGGGGAGAGCTCCCACTCAGCCTGTTGGCTTTGAGTTCTCATGAAATCTTATAAAACACATATCTCTGGGGGTTTTACCAGTGACTGAACCACCACCCTGCAAATCAAGCAAAACTCACTACTGGCCAGGCCCATGGCTGGGAGCTGCAGCATTACTAGGGCAGGATCACCCTCTGCAGTGGGTGATTTCCCACTGCAGACTGGCCATGGTGCTGTCCCCACCACAATTTGTGCCCAGCTGAGTGCTCACCACGCTGGCAGGAGGGTCTCCTGTAGGGAGGCTTGCAGCTGCACTTAAAATAGGGTGGGGTTAATACAATCAGGCAGTCACCAAAGTGGCAGTTCTTCTCCAGACACATGTCCTCCACTGTGGAAAACACACATAAAGTACATCATCAGCATTTGTGTGTGCACAACAGCTGTGCCCTTGCAGGGATCATGGGAAGATGCCTTCCCTTGAGGGTCCAAGGAAGCTTTCATTTGGCAGGTATGGACTTGGGATCTCACTTCTTGTTCACAGCATCTACGGCAAAAAAACAATGAGCAGCTCCCCACTGCCCACCTTGCAGGGCATAGAGGAGCACTCTCTTCACTCCTGAAGTTTATTTCACTGGATGCTCTTTAGACAGACTTTGGCCTGGATGAGGTCCTAAGAACTATGGACATGACTGCTGTGGGCTGTCAGAACACTCAGCTCATCAAACAGTGGGTTTATAAAGTTGCAACAGTAGCATTACCTGCCAAATTGAGGAGTGTGGGTTAGCAAAAAGGCCATTACCTTTTTCACATGTAGTCCCACCATATGGCTCAGGGCAGCGACAGCTGAAGTCACTTCCTTTGGCTTCACACGTACCACCATTCTTGCAGGGGTTGGAGTAGCATGAGTCTGCAGAGGTAAGGATGGAGATCTTTTAGCATCTCAACCTTCATCACTGCTTTTTCTTCTTGCATTTTTTGTGGTTGCAGGAGTCTGCCTTCGTGGGCACAGCATCCTATGTAACAAGTGCTGTGCTTGTGCATCAACTCAGCACCCACAGGAGTGGTATGAGTTGCTGCAGAGTTTATTCCAAGCTGCAGTGGCTCATAGCTTTGGGTCTGGAGATCCTCTACTCCCCTTGCCCTATTACAGAGTTGTAATGGGGCAAGTCCCTTCCTTTGATCAGAGATAGACTTGTCTCTGTGGCATTGCCTCTGGCTGTCTCCCTTCATGCACTGAGTCTGGAGTGATGTGGATTTGGGAATGTCCTGTTTGGAACATAGCATTAAATTTTCCCTGGAAAAGCCACCCACCACCATTAGACTCTATCATACCCCTGGGTGGCTCTTGCCTAAAGGGAGCTGGCACCTGCTGAAAGTCACTTGTGTGCTGCTCTTTACACTGTGCTCAACATCTCCACTGCAGTCAGGCTGCCAGGAGCAATTGGTATTGAAGACAGCCCAAAGTCAGCTCTGCTGCTTTGCACCACGGGATAACTTGGTGAGTGTTACAGGCAACTTCCCTGCCTGTCCTTCTGAGTCCCCTGAGCAATCTCTAGGATCCTTTCCTGTTCTCCTGAAGTTTGGCAAAACAAAAAACGAAAAGGAAAGAAAACCCCTGCAACTGATAAAAGAGGAAAGAAAAAAAAAAAGAAACCTGCTCTACATTTGGTTCCTAGCATAAATACAGAACATATATCCCATGAAAACAGCAATTATGTCTTACAGTGTCTATAGACAAATAAGCCTGTGCTTTATTGTAGTAGCAATCAGAAATGTTCTGCATGATCAGAATCCATCCTGTGAAACCTGGAGATAAAACACAGGATCCTTACAAGAGAAATACAAAGAAGAACACTGCAAACGATTCTCCTAACTCATCCCTTTGATGCAGGCATTTCGAGAGCAGGCTGGCAGCCAGGCCTGCCACACTCATGCTTCAAGCACAGGGTTGGGATTTTACCCGTTCCTTGCCTTCCTGCCCACCCCTGACAGTTACCTTCCCTGTAAAAGATGTCACCCAAAGATGTCTCCATCCAGCTAAATTCCTCCGAGAGCTCCTGCTGGAGGCTGGTGTCCTGCTTCGCTTCTGTATAGTAGTAGTTCTCATATTCATCAGCCTCATCTGCAGGGAGGGGTGAGAAGAGAGGGAAAGAACAGAGGAATTGAAACTGGAAGGAGACAAGTTGTTAGAGAAGTTATTCCTGAGATGGACAGTACTTTTCCCTTTCAGCTGATTTGGGATGTCAGTGGGTTTAGTGGCCATCTTGAGGACCAAAGATGCTGTTCAGCTCTTCCTTGGCATAGGCAGAACTCACCCAGCATGGCCACCCTGAGCACAGCTGGCCCCAGTGCTGCCCTCGAGGATGCTCCTGAAGGTCACTGGGGCTCTGTATTGGTTCACAGTTGGCTCCTGTGGTGACAGGATGCCCCAGAGGGGATGCAGGCCAGGGCTCTCCAGGCAAAGGCATAAGAAGCCCCCTGTGTGGTACCACAGCCAGGGTAGATGATGAGGCTGGTACCAGCACAAAAAGAGATTAGGGTTCCTATAAGAAGAAGGGATTTTCTTTGTCACAGAATCACAGAATAATGAGGTTGGAAGAGACCTCTAAGATCATTGAGTCCAACCTATGCCTTAACACCCCAACTAGACTATAGCACCAAGTGCCATGTCCAGTCTTTTTTTAAACACATCCAGAGATGGTGATTCTACCACCTCTCTGGGAAGAGCATTCCAGTGCTTTATTATTCTTTTGGTGAAAATTTTTTCCTGATATCCAACCTATACCTTCCCTGACGTAGCTTGAGACTGTGTCCTCTTGTTCTGTCAGTTGCTGCCTGGTCCAACTGTTTTGCTGACTATGATCACTGTTGCAGAGAATGAGGCAGGGCCCTCCCCAGCACAGGGGTCCCGCTGTGTGCGGGACACAGAGTCCCATCCCGAGAGCAATCAGGGGGAGCAGAGGGTCCAAGGCACCTGCACGACTTTGTGACTTTTCACCCACAAAGCAGCCTTCGAGCAGTGAGGGCCTGGCCCTGCAGGCACGTGCTGAGGGGTCCATCTTGCCTCTGCCAGCCCGTGGCCTACAGGAGCCAGAGCCCTCACGGGGCCCATGGGGAGCGTGGCTCTGCCAGCCATGCAGGGGGTGTTTGATTAAAGTGGACTGCAGGCTCCTTGCACAGGTACAGCTCTTGCCAGTGGAAGCCACTCCAGTGTTTCAAAGACAAGCTATGGTAATGAGCAAAGCTAAGCTACGTACAGAGACATTTTAAAAAGCTCTCCCCTAGGGCCGGACCGATGGCCCCATGGATAATGCTCTGCCTTGAACTGATTATCAACTGCATTATCTTAGTTTTCTCTCCTCATTCATTCACTTGCAGCCTTTATCTTTATTCTTTCTTTGCTTCTGAAAAAAAGAAAGAAATTCCACGTTTGTACAATGGGTGTTTTATATTTCATATTAAAATAGAACTATCTTTTTTTCTTTTTTTTTTTTTTTCTACATGCCAACTCTCGTTTCTCACAAAAAAAAAAAATAGAGGAAAGTTTCACCTCATTTATTGCTATGTCAAGTCAAGACTCCTTTTCCTCAGCTCATTATTTCCACAGGAGCCGAGTCTCTACTATGTGCAAGTGTTGCAGAAGTGTACGCCTTGCTGAGGAACAGAAGGATCTTGCTGAAAGATAAGGACATTGTCTACACTGAAAAAAATTAAAATTAATGTGATGTAGTTAAGGAAGAAAAACAAAAAGGAAGTTTTGCCTGAAATGCAGCCTCCAAGTTCACTTTGTTGGAGAGGAGATTTTGCAAACGACTTGAGGTAGAGGGAACTGTCTGAAGTAGTCTGATTTTGTATCCCTTGTTTATTTTCAGAATCTTAGAGGGGCATGCTGGCTTTTATTCCGCATATGCTGTCTGAAGGATGGGGTATCCTTTTTTACGGAAAAATATACCTGCTTAAAGTTATGAAGGATGAACAGGGGAGCGACGGCTGCTAAAGGCGGACTGCAAACATGCCAGCATGCTTTGCAGAGGACTCTCCTGAGTCAACATAGGAAAAATTAGTGCCCTGAATGAGCACAAATAGCTAAGCCATTGTAGAGTCACCTACCCTGGTTTTTAAGCCAACTGCCCTGTGTGTGTTAAGAAATTAAGCTACTGTCACTTGATTTTTGTTTGGCATGATTTCTCAGCAACAGATTAATCATTTAATAAGAACACTTATGTAATTACTTGACATGTTATGAACGATATTTAAGTTCAGCTCTTCTGTAAACAAGATGGCCAAGATGTAATTCACGTTTTGCAAAATGTGCTTCTGGTGGCTCTGAGAGGTTTGGGGGCACAATCCCCCATGTGCACGGATGGGGCAGTTTTGGGAGAGGCTATAGCACACCTGCTGAGTTTGGCACCCAGCAGCCCTTGACGAGGGCAGCTTCAGGTAGCCAGGGCTGAGGTAAAGCAAGCAACCCTGAGCAACCCCCTCAAGGGCTGGTAATTGCCATTTCAAGAAATTTAATGGCCAAGGCATGGAGTTCAGGGTGCATGTGGAAAGGGCTCAGGAGACATCAGCAAGCCCTACTGGGTACCCTGTCCCCCATGTGGATATGGGAGTCAGGAAGCTGAGGTTACTGGCTGGGAGACCAACCAGGGTGGTGTAAGAGTGCAGATCTGAGAAATGACCAGTGTCCCTGCTTTCTGCATTGCTATCCCTCTTCATGAAACTGAGAAACAGACATAGATCCTACAGGTCACATGAGTTTCCCATTTCCCAGCTGTTCCATGTCATCTCCAGCTGCATGAAGCAGTGAAAAACAAAGACCAGAAAACCCTCACTGGGGCATATGATATCAAACTAAGAGATGTCTTCTTATTTATCACTGTTTTGACACTAAATAACTATTTGGCTTCCACATCTCTTATTTAAGAAGTGCTCCCATTTCAAATTTTTAAATTATTCATAACAAGCCATAGGTTTAGTAAAGCAAAAACAACACTTTTTTTTATCTGAGCACATAATTAAAGCACAAAGTCTGATACACTGGTTGATTTAAACATATTACTAAATCAGAGTGTTCGTTCTTTGTAAGTGCTGGAAAACCTTAACATGCTTAAAAAAGCAGTGATCTGACATTTGTCACTGAAATGTGACTATTACATGAAATTAAATTAGACATCCTGCATGCAAATTTTCAAAGAATAACTTTCCTCTGTGTAGTACAAAAAATCCCCCCATAATTGATAGACAGAGATTGACTTTTAAAGCTTCAAATCAGCTTTGAGGTCTGGGTGATCTTTTAAACTGTGCAAGCTTTCATCTGCAGTTTTTCACATTGCCAAGAGCTGTCAATCAAGCAATGGATTTCTGATCAATATCCCCTTGTTCATTAGCTGACATGGGCTCTCTGTTACAGAGAGAACAGATACCCCAATGCCGACAGTCACACTGTTTTCAAAACCTTCCCTGGATCAAGTGATGACTAATGTTCCAAGTGGGAAAGTGATGCATTAGGATGCCATCGGGTGACCTGAATTGCGAGGTAACTTTGTTGGACTGCAGTTGTCAAGATGAGTGATGTGCAGAGTTAAAGCCTATTGCCAACACACATCAAGAGTGCCAGAAAGTACCCAGCATTTATTCAAGCTCTCTGAACCTCTGGAGACTGACTGAAATCTGGCCTAATTTAAGCAAGATGAGTTTTCCTACCACCCCCTTAAATACTTTTTGTCCCCAGCTCTGAGAATATTGCAGTGTTATTTTTATGAGGCTGAAATCCTGACTGTATTTTAAATAATGAGATATTCCCCATTTACTTCTGCAGAGATGAGACCTCACAGTATTTCCTCCCTTCCAAGCAGGCTGTGGCTGGGAGTAGCTGTATCTTCAGAAAGAAGGGAGACCAGCTAACAACAAAGCCAGAAAGCCTTTCAAATAGTTTTGTGGCTGTTACTTAAAAGCAGTTTTGCAGCACTTTTTTCCTCAGAGGGATGGATGCAGGGTGAAGGGGAATCGTGATGGCTGAAGGAGTGGAGACTTTTAAGGGGGATGGGGGAATAGGAGATTGTAGGAACAGTGTGGGGCAGATGTAAGGACCATACACCATAAGGCAGGCAATGAGTTAAGAAATTGTTAAAGGGATTAGCTACCATCAAAAGGCAGATCCACCAGTTTGCACAAGGCTGTGTAAACCCTGAATCAAGCGCATGACTGTGGCCAAATATTTGCAGAACCCAAATACTGAGCTCAGACATAACAATTATTTGGAAATTTGTTTTCTACACACATGTTATTAGAACAGCAACATTGATTTGGGCACTGCTGTATGAGCGACAAGATTTCGGGCTTGACCTGAAAATCCAAATACCACTGGAATGAACAGGAATGCAGATGAATAGTGAGTGCTTACTAAAATCCACCTTATTTTTTTGCAGGAAAATCAGCAAAATTATTGTAATATTTCATTAGATATGCATTATGAACTCAGCCATTGAAATCAAGAGAAGAAAGAGCAGGGCTTACCTGCAAAAATACTAAACTTGTCAATAAAACCATAATATTCTACATGGACCATGTAGGCTGTGAAAGGATAGACAAATCCTCACACATCCTACACATCCTCACACAATATTCATCACAGCTTTTCCCTTATCAACATCTTAATGCGACACATCCTTTAATGATTTTTACTTGCATGGGCTTGTTTCTGAATCTTCTAGCACTTGGGACAAAGCCTTGCAGAGATAAGTTCCACAGTTAGTTGCATGCTGCAAGTGAAAGTCAGCCTTCATTTATTTGACCTCTAGTTTTGATGCCCAGCTATGCTCTTTGCTTATCCTTCTGTGAGGTTTGCAGCCCAGCACCACGACCTCTCCTCCAGACCATGGGCCACTGTGTCACCCACGGGTCCCCAAAGCACATGAAGGCAGAGAGTGGCAGAAAAGTCCTGGTTTGGGACAGAATTGAGAGTTGCAGGTGTGGTCCAGGAGAGCCCTGTGATCAGCTGCATGTTGGTACTGCTTCTGTACCTCTGTTTTTGGCTCCAGTGTGTCAGACACACTCCTGCCTGGGACGTGATGCAGCATTGTCTCCTGCACTGACACAGCACATGTGGAGGCCTGAAAGCACTCACCATATTACTTGTCCAAAGTCAAACAGACTTTCTACTTATCACAGACCATATTTTAAGCACAGCAAGGCTCTCCATGAAGCTAATATAATTCAGCACTGGGCACTAGTGAAGGGTCTTGATGAACCAGGTTGCCAGCCTCTCAGTTTTGTGGCAGGCAGAAGTTGAAATTAAGAAACTGAAACCACTTACCTTTTATCACGTTGTCCCTGAAGGAAAAATGGGAAGCCTGCATGAGATAATAAAGGTCAGAGAGTCATTTTCTGGATAAAACAAAGCCAGCACAGAGCTTTGCTTACAGTACAAAGTTCTGTTTGCCCCTAGTGCTGGACATCCAGATAAGGCTGTTTCCCCGCCCCCCTTTGGAGCTAACTGACCTAGATTTTTAGAGCTCTTTGAAAAAGGTAACAAAATGTAAACAACCCATGGGAGAGGTCTGGCTTTTCCAAGCATGCAGCCTAAGCTGCTGGGCTGGTCTGATTTGGGGCAAACCTGACCTGAACGAGTTAAGTTGTCTCTTTGCTTATGAGGTGACGGCGCACTGGCTGTTTGTCCAACTTCTCTGAGATGCTGTCAGAGGCCATGCTCCAGCTGGCTGTCAAAGCCAGAGGCTGGGAGGTGCCTGGGCATGGCAGAGTGGATGTTGGGCAGTGCAGCAGGGCCCAGGACCTTACCCCTGGTGCACCCAGTGGGACTTGGACCCCTGAGCTGGAAGGCTGTCAACAACCTTTGGATGTAGGAGAATATTTCTGGCACTCTCCAGGAGGAAATGCCATGTGTCCCACCTCCAACATGGGGCTCCAGCCTTTCCTGTTTGGCTCATGATCAAGGGCAAGCAACAAAAGGGAACAGAAGAAGAAGAAGGAAAACAGCTCTTAGCCTTTGAAGAGTGTGAGTGAGGTTTGTCTGAAAGGAAAGGCACTGACTCTACATCAGGACATATCCCCACCGTGACAATTTCCGTTTGCTTTGCCTCTTGGTCTAAATCCCAGCTGAGGACAGGATTACCTGCCTGCAGTGAGGATACACATGCTAACAGTGGGTGTGAAGGAGATTTGAGGCTGCTATTTTTCAACCCTCACATAATTTTAGGGAGTAAAATGTATTTCCAAACAATTTAACACACATAGTATAGACAGCATACATACACATGCAATTATTATGTGCAACTATGCATTGCTACAGATACAATTAACTGTAAATATGTGCCCTGTTTAGTCACACATTATATATAGAAGAAAGACATTCTCAGATAATGCTGGTTGAGACTAAGAACAAATGAATCAGAAACAATGAATAAGAAACAGGACAAAATAAAAAGCTCAGAATTCACATTTGTGAATATTTTCTGAAATATATAAATGAGCTTTTGCTTCAGGCACCTTTGCATCCCGCTTGTGTTTGAGCCAGGGAGAATAGAAACTCCAGTTCTCCCGTTCCCTGCTGACTTTAATGAGAGCAATGTCCCCTGAACCACTCAGCAGAGCCCCTTCCCAGGTGCATTTGAGTGAGCCACACACATACAGAACTAAATCCTTTGCAGCTGGAAGGACACACATCCTCACACAATTGCCCCTCCTGAATGAGTGTGGGGATGATGGTAAATGAGAAGGCTGTAAAAGCTCTGTCCTTGGTGTATACGTTTCTTGAGTGCAGGTACAGCATTCGTCAGATCCTTTGCCAGACCCCAATGGAGACCACATAAAGCAAAGGTCTAATTGCTCCATTTACAATTAATAGTAGTGTTCATCCATAAACACAGACCAAAACAAACCCTGCAAGTGTGCTCCTCTCTTTTGGAGGAACAGATGACACAAAGAGCAAGGAAGCAGCTCTGGGACCAGGAAGATGCAAGAAACATTTCATCTTGCTCTCCAGCTCTCTGTGCTGCCCTGCTGTGGTATTTGCCTTATGGGGTTGGAAAGGGTTTGGCTCTGAAAGGTTTGACTTAGTGAGTTTGCCCCTGCACTGGGGGGAGCCCTTGGCACTCCAGGGAATGCTGGAGGGTTTCAGCCCAGGCTGAGTGAGGTGCACCAGGCTGTTCTGTGCCTCAGTTTCCCCAGCTGTAGGGTGGAGATAACAGTCTCACAATGCTCATACCCCAAGGAAATAGGAAAGATGAGAGATGCAGCATTGTGCTACACTACTTTCTTTCCCAGGTTATTCACCTGCTGCTCTGTCCAAACCTGGGTAGAGCTGACCACAGAAAGGCAGGTACCCTGAACTACCTCTTGCAATGAAGTGCTGCCCTCAACAATGTGCAGGTTTACAGTATCATCCTTCAGAGCAGGCAATGGCTTGGTGGCTGGTGACTGAATCTCAGATTTTGATTCCTGCTTTTGGATGAAAGCCTCTGTCTTCTGCCAGAGTATAAATATTACTGGGAACAAAGGCTTCTGGAACACCCAGCATAGAGAGTCCAGGAGTTAAACACAATCTTTACTGTAAGGCTCCTGCATCTCCTTTTGTGCTGCAGCTCTCCCTCCTTGTGTGTCTGTCACAAGCTGCAGCAGAGCCACAGGGGACAAAAACTGGCAGAGCTGACTTCTGAGCATGGAGAGTTTTCTCCTCTGTCCTGGGGTCCCCTGGACCACTCACCAACCCACACTGGTTTTGAAGCAATTTCACCCCTGCTAGCCAGGAGAGGGCCAAATTTTAGCTTTTTGACTCATGGCCTGAAGCTTGCCACGGTGGTGTGCAGCAGAGGAGGAGGAAGAGCTCACTCCTTCCCCCCTGTGTGCTGGAGCTCCCCTTCATCCCCTCCAGGAGAGGATGTGGGATGCAGGATGGGGGATGCAGGATGTTAGACAGGGATACAGAAGAAGGCTGTCAGGAAGGGTGCACAGGGTGGGGTCCAGGAGGGGGCTGCAGGAGGGAGGCAGGCAGGGGCAGAGAAGGCAGGGTCTCCTGCCTGCAGTGCCGTATTGCTCGTGGCCAGCAGAGGAGGATCTTGTCCTTCCGACGAGGTGCAACACTGAGCCCAAGGAGGAGCAGGATTTGAACAAAAGGAAGGGGAGTGGGGGGAGAAGAAATTAGACCGTGGGCTGGTTTCACCAAACGGTCTCCTTGCTGCAGCTCGACACCGATACTTTGTGTGCTCTCTCAAGAGGGAATAAAATCACTGGATTCTGTTCATAGCAGTTCTGCAGTGATGAGGGACAGAGCTGGAAGAATTTGCAGAGAGCTATTTTAAATTTTACTACTTCAGGCTCATAAAAAAGAAACCCTACCAAAAAAACAACAACCCAAACAAACCCGAAAAACCAAACAAAAACCCCCCAAATAGTAAAAAGAAAAAAAGCTAGGAGGGACATTTTACATGGGTACAGTACACTGCTGACTATGGAGCCAACTACATTTATAGGTCTCCTAGAAAAAAACTGTGAAATTCAAAATATCCTAATTTCACCTGACCTTTGTTGTATTTTGTCACTGTAATGATTAGCACTTCAGTAAAACCTCATTCCTCCAAAGAACCTTCAAAATTTTGCTAAATAGATTTTCTACTAATTACATTGCACATACATGATACATGCAATTTTTCCATTTCAACTCCTTAAGAAAGAGAGACTAATGAAATGTAATAGATTTCAAACAGGAATGGCAGAACCATGAGCTTTCTTTATCTCAGGATGGAATCCTATGGCTCTTTCTCAGACAAAAATGTCCAGTTAAACTCTAGCAATTCTTTCTGAATAAGCTCAGGAAGATTTGGTCCCAAATTCAAGGGAAATTATTTACAGCTGCCAAGACCATTCTCCAATTGAACTGTTTATTGTGTCTTGGGTACATTGCTACCTCTTATTATAATAAAAATGAATCACTAAAACACAAAATCAGGTGGAGAAGGAGAGCAAAAAGGTGACAACCCAGGGTTATGCTGTGGATTTACATGTGTGCAAAACAGACTTCCAGAGAAAACAGTGTAATCACTCAAGGTTGCATGACAGAGTAGCAAGAGAGACAAAAATTAGCTCTATACATACATAGACACTGCAACAAAGCACTTCAGGAATTCCAGTATTAAACTGCATTGGTAGGAATTGGCTTATTCACTCAATTGCATTAAGTCCTGCAAATTCTCCTGCAACTTGTCATGAAGTGGCCTCTGTGGCAGAAAAACAAAGATTATGCTTTCATTTGTTCATCTGTGCAGTCACAGCTTTGCAGCCAAGAAGGAGGTGGGATGGGGTTGAACTGGAGAATGAAGATGGATATTTGATCAACTTCCATCCACAAGTGACACAAGCCATGAAGGAGCCACGAGGGCAGACTCAGCTACTGCCTTCGCGTAGTGAACCCCTTGATCCTGCTGACAGCTCTCAGTAGGAACCTTTGTCTGGGCTGCTTGCCAAAGGAGGAGGGAATCGACAGTTCTGATGCTCTTACAATCGGCCAGATTTTTGCCTGCAACCATCTTGGGTAGTGACAGTCTTTGAACTTCAAGGGAAAGTGGCTTTTCCAGCAATGACATTGTATTTCTCAGCCAAGGCCATGGTTGCAGGATAATGAAAGCAGAACATATTATCATCTGGAGCACACATGCAACACATGTTGTGTTTTTAGCCTGGGAAACCATTCTCTGAAAGGATTCCACCAAAATCTCTGAGTTCTTCACTTCTCTGCTAACAAGACGTCTCCTGCCTCCACACTGAACTGCAATTTGTGCATCAGAGTAAATGGTGTGTTCCTTATCACCCAGTCCCAGAGTACCCAGAGAAGTTCACACTTAAAATCTTTATTTTGCTGATTATATAGTGGTGAACCTTTCCCATGGTAGCTCCTGATACAAAACCCAAAGGAATCAAAAAAAAAAGCAAGATCCTTCAGAGGCGCTGCTGAAACCAGCTTGGTCATCTGCTCAGGAGTTATCTGCTCCTGTTTCCCAAGAGATCAAAGTTTCCAAATTAATCTTTGCTCTGTAAGTGGTGGCCTGGTAGCAGCTGGATGTTTTCAAAGCTCACTGGTGATTGAAGTGCACTCGTGCTCCCAGGTGAAAAATGGGGTCAGCCTCGGATGCCACAGCACAGGGAAGCTACAAAATGTGTTTCAGGGGGCTGCAGGAGCCAGCTAGTCACACTAACACGAGTGCCTGTGCTATCAAACACTCCTGCAGCCAGTACTGGGAATGCAGGTTATACTGCTAGACTTAAAGCTTATGCAAAGTCATTAAGTCCCTTTAGTTACACGATATCAACCTGCACGCTGCAGGGCATAAGCTGATTGCCTTGGGGGGTCAGCGAGGAACGCTTCCCTCTCTGAGAGCACGGTGCAAAATTAGCTGGGGGCGCTCCCAGGGCTTTGTTGCTTTCCTGCTGCATCAGGCAAATTTAGGCAAGCACTGCAGAAGGGCATTACACCTGATGGGCCCCAAATCCAGGAGGGCTTGGCAGCATTCCCTTCTCTTTACAGTGATCAGCACAGCAGAGCGTGAAGCCCTGTGTGTGTGGTGCAGCCCTGCAGTGAGGGTGAGGGAAGCAGCAGTGGGAGTTTACCACAGGAATCGATCCATTGGGGGTTAGAAAAAGATGTCAGACAGAGCTGACTTTGGAACACACTAAAGTGTTGGTCTCCAAGGGCCTGAGGCAAGGAAAGACCCGCACTGCTGGCAACAGCATCCTGCTTTCTGTGGGCCAAGAGCTCTCCATAGGCCCTCATGATAAGAGTTTCTTTTTTACAATTGTTTGATCTTAATGTGATACTTTTATCCTTCCCTTTCCACTACTAAGTGCACTTGGTTATTGGATTGAGCAAGGCTCATGATTTCGAAACACTTTCCATCACAACTAAGTGGACATCAATTTTTTGAAGTTCCAAAATATTCAGTGAAGAGCCACCTCTGCTACTCTGACCCTTGCAAGTCTTCCTCCCCGCTGCCAGGGATGGTGAGTTTGCAGGGATAACTGATACAAGAAAAAGGCCTGATCTGAGCACCTGTAGATTTAAAAATAACTTTTTTCCTGAAAACATGTGCTGAATCACTTTAGAGCTCTGTTAAGTGGGAGCTGCAGGGTGGTGTATGGAAAGAGCTGTCGCTGGAGTGTTGTGGTATCCAACTTCCTATTGTCCTGTTTCAGATTTCTCTAGCCCAACTCAGCACAACATTTAAGCATGTCATTTAAATCTCAGTGCATTCCAGAAAAGTTGCTTCAATACAAGTCTGGATAACTGAGGATACACAACTCAGTTGCAGCAGAATTCTTTGGCTTTCTCTTTGACTAATTAAGGAATACTTAACAATACAATACCTTGATGGCAGACAAATTTCTACTACAGTATCTTGCTGGGCAGAAGTGGAATGAAAAGCAGGGGTAAAAAACCCCAACCCAAGAAGACCTGCCATGTCTGAAGACAATCTTTGGTGCAGTTGCATCACATATGGCAGAGTAAAGGACCAAATTCAGTGCTCACCATGCAGCTTTATGCCTTTTATGGAAATAGTTTGGATCCATGCAGATGGAATCAGTTTCTTATCAGGTAGTATGAAAGAACTGAATGAAAATTTTTGTCTTAGGATTCTGCTCCAAACCTCCCAGATACATGAATGTTCAAGTATTTTCTTGTTCTGTTGTGACTGACTCAGCATGAATATTGCTTAAACCCATGTTTGACTTCTGTTATATTTCACCAATAATATTTGTTAATCATCTTATTTCTTATAAAAACATCTAAAACCAGATTAAAATAAAAATTATAAAAATAGTTAGTTCTAGAGAAGGATGAAAATGTGAATTTAAAGGTGTGTTCTGTGGCTTCAGCAAAGCGCAGCATCTATTATCTTTTCATTCAAAATATTTCAGTGCAACTTTTTCTTCAGGACAAATCATTAAGACAAAAATATCCTCTCATAACTTGTTTGTCATGCAATGGTCACATCATGGCAACTCATTCCCGCTATTTTTTTTTTCTGGGATCCATGCCAAGTGCTAAGCCAGAAAACCTTGTTATATTAATTATGAAGAAAAAGCATGTTTTATTAAAAACTAGCCTGCTGAATATTCTGTCGTGCTGCTTTTCAGTGACAGCAGAATTGCTTTTGCATTTTAGCAATGTTAATGAATTTTCAGGGGCAGGGGGAAGATATGCTCTACATTTTCCATAGCAATTTTTAAAGCAAAGTCAGATTAGGACTGTCAAAGCACTGAATCAATCTAACACTTAGGACTCGTTAGAAAAAGTCTGAGCAAAACTTCATGTTGTCCAAGACTGGCCCCACATCTTCCTAACTGAGCATGAATTAACACTGCCAAATTCATGATGTATTTGTATTACATGGGGTTCCCACAAAGTGTGTAAAACTGGCATTTAACTACCCTAGAGCTGATTCCCTCAGTAAGATGCTACATGCATACTGGACCAAGTGTGGTATGGGTCCTGGTGATACACTAATTATTAATTACTCTACTGAGTTGTGAAAATCACTGATCTCAAATCCCAGACTTTAAAAAAAAATATATATGCCCCATTAAACACCCTCACTATATATTTTTCCCAAAGAATTCAATTTAAACATGTCAACATCTGAATTTTTGCAATGTATTTCAGTAAATATGAACCTGCACACATAGGAAAAGTCACTAAGAAAGCAGATGTCTTAAAGAACCTCGGATTCCTCCATGAGAAAATCTACTTGATTGCTTGGAAGAACAAAAGAAATTTTTTTAAAACTGACTTTTAACTTTCCTTTGATTATGAGTCATTCTTCCAGTCTTCTTTAAAGAGGAGATGAATTGATGTAGGAAAGTATATCAAGCTCTGCCAGAGCAGAGCTCTGGTCACCCCTAGCTGCATTGAATATTTTGCCATTAACCTTCCTCCCATGTTAGCAACAACGATAATTCAGTCATTCAAAACATATGGCTGGGGGAATGTCTACCTTTTACAGAAGAGTTTGCAAAACTGCCAAGACAGGGCCTACCTGACCTGTTTAATCAGACTTTTAGTCCCTTCGGAATGAAGTCTGGAAATAAGGAAGAAAGTTTTTACGGTGAGGGAGGTGAGTCAGTGGCACAGGTTGCCCAGGGAGATGGTGGACGCCTCATCCATGGAAATACCCAAGGCCAGGCTGGATGGAGCTCTGAGCAACCTGGTCCAGTGGAAAATGTCCCTGTCCATGGCAAGAGGGTTGGAACAAGATGGTCTTTGAGTGCCTTCTAACCCAAAACATGCTATGGTTTTAATATGAGTTGCCCATGCTGCAGCCCAGGGTTTTGGGGCATTCCTTAGTGCCCAGGGCCAGGAGAGGGACCACGCTCCTCACCACTGGCCACCAGGAGTGGCATGGCCACTCAGTGTACCCAGGAGAGCCATTCCTTGACACTGTAGACATCTGCTTCAAAGAAACCCATGGGGCTTCCCTCTTACGTTGCATTAACTTGGTCTCCTCAGTGGCCTGAAACAGATACAGCAGAGTTGGCACATGGAAAGAAAAGGAGAATAAAAACATACTCACGCCGAGACATGTGGTCCCTAGGAGAATAACCAGTGGAAGAACCTGAAGTGTCAAAGCACTGTCAACCATCCTTGTTTTTTTCTTGAAATTAGCTTTTTCTTCTTGCCTATGATTTTTCAGACAAGCCACCGTCTTTTGAGGCCAAGCTAATTCAGTGCAAATAATTAACTGTGCTTCAAATATTGTTTAATGTTCAACAGATTACCCTGATCAAATAAATGCATCCCGTCCAGGTAATGACTGCATTGACCAGTGCCAAATGTTTCAAATCAGTAAGTAACAAGGATGAGAACAGTATAAATTAACAATAAAAACAAGCATTTACCTTGTATTAGAATTATCTTTCAACTATTATTTTAAATTGGAAAAAAAGTATGAATCATGCTTACTTCTCTCTCACCTGAAAAACAGTGAGATCTTGATACATAATATATCATTTTTAAAAGCATCAAAGTGTTTTATTTGATTATTTTCTAAATTTCAGACATGAATCAGAGTTCATGTTCTCAAGCTTTTTTCCACTAATGCGAGAACCAGGATTTATAATTTTTTTTTAATAAAAAAAATCTAAATTCTTGAGTAACCTTTATTCTCCTGAGGCTGAAGCATTTGTAACAATGGTAGCAACTCAGGAAATCAGGGAATTACTGCAAGAATAAACAACCCTCTGCTGCGGAAATGCTGACAAACTTTTGCTGATCAGATATTGTTTGTGCTGCATGTTACAAAAACAAATGAAGTGACCATTCTTTCTCCAAGACAATTCAGAAGCTGAAAAGGAAAAAAGTGATAGAAATAGTGTCCACATGTTGAAATACAAGGAAGAAACAGTGAAATCCCAAGGGCTTCAAAATTTCCCATCCTGAATGTGATTTTGTGGTGAAAAAGACAGTTGTGATTACAGTGACAGGTGCTGAAATTTGGATGCCAGAGAACTTTGTTTCTGATTATTCCTTACTCTGGAGCATGAACATTCCTAAAGGAGATTTCATACACCAAAAATACAAAAAGAATTTTGATATCCTGACCATGCCACATGTGCATACCTTAAGCAGGTGCCTACAAGCAATATGTGTTTGAGTCAGTATGTTGGTGGCCAGCCACAAATACAAGTTTATGAAATTCCAGATTCTTTAACTAGTTAGAAAGACAGCAAGATAAAAGGAGTTAGATAACACATGACTTTATGTAATGTGTCCTTGAGTAAGCTGATTTGCACTGAATTTTAATAGAGCCCTGATTCATCAAATCTCAAACAGAATTAAGGTATGGACTGGATCCTAATAACATCATGCTTTATATCCATGAAAGATAAATTAAAGGATGCAAAACTGCTATTGACAAACATTGATTATATGTACTTTGATGGACTTTGAAGTTGTGCCAGATGCGTCTTATCAGCCTCCAAAGTTTTCTTTTAAATCTCATTGCATAAGGCTTTTACTTTTTAATTATTTTTTTCCTCAGCCTCTTTGATCAAGAAAAAATGTAGATCATATTTGTGTGATGCTATTTCCTATGCATTTTATTTAGATATGCCCTTGTGCACAGCTCATGATATGTAAAAAAAGTTACATGGTACCTAGTGATCTTACCCTGTTATCCTGGGTGCTATTTAATACTTAATTGACCTTCTCAAGCTGCTGAGTGAAACCCTGCCATGTGCAGAGAGCTAGCACAATGCTCATGGTCCTTTTATACCACATAAATCCACACAATAAGATGCAAGACACAAGGTTGCTGCTCTCTCTTGGTTTCCAGGAGGATTTTTACCAGTGAGAATGTTCAGTGGATCCATTTTTATTCTGTCCCCTGACAGTGGCAGAGTGGTCCTCATGTCAGACCCAATGGGAAAGCAAACTTCCCTGCAACTCCTTCTGGTTTTAGGAGATGGACTGAAGTTTATACGATAAGTTTAAACAAGTGGAAATCCTTCTTTCACTTTCCTATATACAGAAATATTTTGTCAGTAGGGAGCTTCAAGAAACTGAAAAGAGGCTTTGGAACCATTCTGACATTTCAAAATTGTGAGCCCATATGCACATCTTGCTTTCCTTGTCCATCAGGATATGGCCACCCCCTTCTGGGCACAGGAATG
>VYZP01032874.1:0-25819 GCA_013400635.1 Hypocryptadius cinnamomeus
CTTTGACTTCCAGGCTTGTGGGTTTGGTTGTGTCTTCTGCCAGGGATTGACCACCTTGCAGGAGGGACAGCAGCAGTGCAGCTTCTTGATGGTCACTGTTCCTCACGTTCATGTTTGAGCATGAGCTGCCCAAAGGAGGGGAGGGTCACCTCCAGTGCTTCACTGCTCCCTGCCTTTTGGACCTCACCATGTCTGCAGTTTTTAATGTGCTGCTTTTGAGTAATCTTAATGTTTGGGCCACGAGCTGATGGTGCTTGTGCAGCAGAAGGCTCAGGGAGTCTGTGACTTGTTCCCTGCCAGGGTTTTACTGCAGGTGCTGTGGCCCATGGGGGCTGTAACACTCAGCATTCACCTGAACAAAACACTTCCCTTGGTAAATGCTCCTGGAGTGGTTTGGGGACCAGCTGCAGCTGAAGAAAGAAAATATTGGTGGTGGCAGTTCCTGTGGTACAGACCTCTGAATACCCTAACAGCTTGTGACATGTGACTGACATGTGACACACATGTGACACACCATTCTTCACCATACTTTCAGACCAGTACACATCCAGTTCATTTAGTGACTTAGCCAGGTTTTTTTGGTACATCTTATGTCATATCAGTGATGGAATATTGCATATGGGAGCCCTGTAAGTCATAGTGTAGACTATGCAATGGTAGGCAAGTTAGTTAAATTGGCAGTAGGGTGAATTTTAATTTAAATTTTATGTTTTACTGGAAATACTAGGTAATTTCAACAAGAAGTGAATAATACATTTTTTATTAAAAACTCCCAAATATTTTGGGAATGTTGTACAGATTTTTTGGATCAAAGCTGTTACACATTGTCCCACTGTAAACTCTTCTATAACTGTAACGAACTGGTACCATTTACAGCCCTGCTCTTTCCTGCAAATAACTTAAACTTCAGTACTTGCTGATTACAATGACTTTTTAAAAAGAAAAAAAAGAAAATCAAGCACTCCAGAGCCAGTCTTTATCTAATGTTGACATGAATTACACGATAAAGCTTACTCAAATTTCTCTGTCCCTGATTCCTGTACAGCCTTTTCTTTCTACCTCTCAATGTCCCACCTGTTTTCACATTAAGTCAGGACAGTCTTCAAAGAGGTGCTCTGGCTTTTGAATAATTTGCACCAAATGGAGGCTGTGCAGGAAAAGCCATGTTAAATGTACTGTGTTGACACACAACTGAGAAGTTCTGTGTTTGAAACGTGAATTGTGACATTATAGAGCTGTGTCTGGAAGTCTCACATTCTCATTATTTTAATTCAGTAAAACCAGAGATGTAATTGCTTGTACCCTATTTCCTTATTTTTGGGGAGGCTCTCTGCTTCCTGTTGTACACACTGATCTCAGCTGGTGTTGCAAATACCTGCTTTCAGCTGTCTTATTCTGCTTGCTTATTTTTGGGGTGGTTTTTGGTGAAACAAGGTGGCTGTTCTATACAAGTATTAAAGGTGTTAGAGCTAGTTCTGGGAGATGTAGTCAGTGCCCATAATCTTACATGTGAACAGTATTTTAACAATAGCATAAATCCTTGGAATCTACTAAACATTTTCTTTTGAGAATGGTTGCCATTGGTGTTGTAATTACTGTTTTGATAGCACTAAATTATCTTGAGTACCAAGACTCTGAAACAGTTCTGTTATCCTTTCCAATTTTAAAGCTGTAAAGAACTATTCAGGACAAAAAGTATTTGTAATTGCAATCCTACATGGGCAGGTAGACCTAAAGAACCCCATTCTTTTTATTAAATGAATTCTAATCAGAGTTAAGCCATTTTTTTTCTTGGCAAACTCTGAGTAGGAGATAATATTTTTCCTAAAGAACTTCTAAAAGATTATGAGGGATATTATGCAGATGGATTGCTGCACTTGGAAACTTTTCATGTTCCATATGGCTTATCTGCAGTGCACTGTTGCTGAAAGGAGGCCTTCAGTCAGCTACTGCTGCTGCTGATTTATAATTTAACCATTGCAAGTACGTGAAGATCTGTATTTGGGAGGCTGAGTTTGTACATCTATGTGTTGTTATTTGGGTAAGGACTGACATAAAGCATTTATGTACCATGAAGTATCCCTTTGAATGTTCTAACATAGAGCTGTGTTTTGCTCCATTTTACCGTTAGTTTTGTTTGTTGGCAAATTTATAGTCCCTGGAAGGACTATAAAATGTGTTTAATTTATATGCTGAGGAGTAATTTTTGCTTCTTGAAGATGAATATCAGTCTATTTTGTCTTTTATTAAAAAAAGATTGAAAAAGATCAAGTTAAACTGGCACTTTAGTATTCTTTAATGGGAAAATCTAGTTGATGGTTCTTTCTGTAAAACAGGTAAAATGCAAATCTGCTCAGTGACATAAAATTTAATGATCTACTGAGTTGGATAGAAAGTGAAACAAAGACAAATGGCATCAAAAATTGGACTTTGAGAGCTTGACTGAGCTGTCACTGTGGAAACAGCATTATCAGTGCTAATGGATTACTAATGATTTTAAGTCTCAAGGAGTTCATTTAGGAGCAAGCAATCCAGCTTGTTTGTAGGTCAGCAACTGCTTTAAAAAGTCCACAGTTCACAGACAGTGTTTCTCTAAAATCACAAATACAAGTATGCAGCTGCCTTTCCCTTACCTTCTAGTCCAGAGCTGGGTAATATTCTGGGGGTGAAGAGTGGATTTTATAGCCCAGAAAGTTCTAATTCTTTAGTAATTGCTTGTGGTTATCTACTTAAAATAATGTTTCACAGCAAAGATGCTTCAGGCTAGAATTTAAACTTCATGCCATATCAAGTCTAAAAACCTTTTGTATGTGTTATTTTATATAAATGGGAGTTTGAATCCTGAGTGCCATCTTTATCATATCTGGGAGGAATTTGACAGCTAGCTTTCATGTTTGGCAAGCCAGGGATACATGTTAAAATTTGCCAGATACTGGAAGTGGTCCAACATTTGAAACAAGACAGTGTCTTTTCTTAGAGTGGTTTGTAGCAGGGACACTGATAAAATTTCAAATCATGAACATTTATTTTTCATTTGTAAATGCTGAATACCTTTGCCTAAAATTGAACATAGAGCATGGCTAAAAGGGCTTTTCTTTTTCTTTGTATTTTATGGATTATTCTAGGCAGGCTTAGAAGTTTTTTATTTGTAAAACCCTGGAATAAGTAATTAATCCTAAACCTCCATTTTTTTTTCTCCATAGCAAGCTATAATATTTGGCCAAGAAATAGAATAGCTGTAGCAAACTTTAAGTACTGCACTCAGAATTTTTCATGTCCTTGTGTTTTTGCATAATGTCAATTATTTGCTTTTTAAATATCATTACTAATTGAGCACAAGTATGGAAAATATTATTTAAGTAAGCTGAAAGGAGAGTATGTCAATAGTTCAGATTTTCTTTAGCATGCAGTATTATGGTTGGGGAGCCTGCCAGAAAGATTGGGAAGGTCTTGTTCTTTAAGAAGTTAAGCTCTCCAAGTTGCTTAGCTCATGGAAATGTCTGTCATAATCTAATTTGGCCTCCTGTGCGTTTCAGGGAAGTTTTGAAAGCTGGGCACCACTCCTTCCCTGAGCTGGTTTGGGATGGATGTGTTTGTGGCTATAATTAGAACGTGAAATTTGAACTGATAGCGTGGCAAAATGTAATTGAAAATGTGTCAGGGATACTGAAAGGAGCAGTATTAGGGCTAAATGTAAGTAGCCTCCCAACTCAAAGGACAGGAAAACAGCTTCATAAGGAAATTTGCAGATGCCTCAGTGGTTGAAGTTGAGAGTATTAATAGAGCCTGAGGAAAATATATCGAGTTTGTAAACATCACATAAAACAATACACTACCTCTATCTGTGGAAAAGGAAATTTCAGCCTACAAAAATAATGTTGATGAGTTTAAATAGACAAAACACCATTACCGAGTTAAATTATCGGGTTTTTCCCTGGCTATTCTCGTTTGATGTTTGTGCTGCCCTGGGGATTCACTCCTGCTTGGATTTTAGACAGTGGTAAATTTGTGTACCCAGCATTGTAGGGTCAAGGTCTGACTCTGCAGAGCTGTGTTGTTAATTTAGAGAAAGAAACAGCAATGATGATGCTTCTGTAGCCAAACTGACCCGCAGGAAGTTTAAAAACTAAAAATAGCTTTTGGTGACTAAGAATACTCCTTGGGTACTTGAATGTTTTATACATAATAGGGGAGACATAATGATATCTAAAGGATGAGACACCTTACTATTGTTCAGGCTGATGAAAGTGGAATATTTTGTGTTATAAAAGAAGATAAAAACAGCCAGGTTTTAGGCTCAGCTTCTTGGCAATAATATGTATCAGGAAGCAAATAATAAAATAATTGTCCTGCTTTCAGCAGGACATTCTGCTGCATGCAAAGCCTGTAGTGATACAAGTGGTCCTTGCCTGCTGTGGGAAGGGAGCTGAGCTGCAGTAAAGGAACATGCCCTGCTTTGTCTCACTGATCTTTCATGTGTTAAGGAAGAAAACTGGGTGGGAATCTGGTGCTGTGACTGCTTTATTTGTCCTTCGTTCGGTGACTATCACAGGAAAAAAAAGGTGTGGCTTTTCATGTAGGATGTGACTGTCAGTGGTGATGTGGCTGAGGTTTGCTGCTGCCAGCGAGGCTGGGCCAGTCCTTCTGCCTCCTCTGCCCACACATTGGCCACCCACCTATTTCTGCTGCAGATGAGTATAAACCAGCAAAAATCAGTTAATTAAAGAATGGACAAGGAGAATTTTGTGTCATTTTAGTGGGACAAAAATACTCTCCACTATTGCATGGCATCTGCAGAGCATCAAGAAACTTAAATATTAATCCTTTTGATATCCATGGTGGAGGTGCCTACCAGAGCAGCAGTAATACTTAGCAGTACTAGTAGGGCTTTTCCATTACTTCAGGCCTGAGGAATATTTACACTTTAAAAAGTTATGATATTTAGAACATATTTACGCCAAATTTGTGCTGCTTTGCAGCTTTTCCATGCTCTGATTGCAAGAGCAGAAGGAGAACTAGCCACAGGATTTAAGTGAAAGGTTTGCCTTTTCCAAGGGAAATCACTTTTCATTTCAGTCTTAATCAAATTTTGGACATGGTTTTCCCAGTGATTTGGGATGAAATACCAACAAAAATCCTCTCAGGCCAGCTCCAATAGTAAGTGCAAAAATAGAGCTGTTAACATGATACATGGTAGCTTTGACAGCAACAGCCATTTCCTTTTTGTGTAATATTACAAGAAACCAAACACTGAGTGTTTTGAATGACCTGACACTTTTTTACACTTCATAACACTTTTTACACATGAGGTCATCCTACATTCTTGCTTTAAGGCAGAAAAATATCATTTCCTGACGTGACAATGAACATAATCAAGTTCTTTACAGTTCTGCCAGAGCTGGTAAGGAGCCCAGATCACAATATCAGAAGTCTTGGCTTTTTAACCAAACTCACTGATGGGAGCACAAAACCCACTGATTGTGCTCTCTAATCATCAGCAACGTTTCCTTTTGGGGTGGGATGGAAAGCCCGGGGTCTGCATGGGAGGGGGCCAGCTGGGGGCTGTCACTTGCTCTCTGGAAGCAGTGACCCATCCATGTTTGTTGGTTCAGAGTTCCTGGTTCCCAGAGTGCCCCTGAGCAGTGTCTGGAGCCCCTGGGAGCCGGGCTGGAGCAAGCCTGGAGAAGGTGGTGACTTCATCTCCTGCTGTGGGGGCTCAGCAGCCTTCAGGCTCCTGCCTTCCATGTGTCTCTGTTGGATTTTGTGGAAAAAAGCTTGTGCTAGGATAATTACACTGAGGTGGTTGAATATCAGCTCTGCTTCCTCAAGGATCAAACAATAAATGACTTTATTGTGCTTTTATACTCTTTGCTATTTGTATTATCAGTTTCAGTAAAATTTATATTGAATCGTAGAACGAAGCCAGTTATTCCTTTCTGTTGTTGTTTTGCAAGCCCTTCTTCTGTTCCTTAGATGCTTCTTGCCAAGGCATGATTCTTTTCTTAAATTAGCAAAATGCTAATTTTAATTGCAAAGTGCAATTAAAAACTACTTTGCATATGTGTGGGGAAGTTCAGGAAAATATTGGGGCTCATGTACCATGTGCTTGACTGCAATATTTAAATCCGTCATAGCTGGTCCAGCCATTCTCATACAATGTTTTCTAAGCTCTGCCATTTGAATCAAAATAAATCAATACTAGACTGATAGTGGAACAGGAGCAGTTTACAGCTCCTGGGTCATTCTGCAATATCAGGATGACCAGAGCCGTCTAGAATGCTTGTGTAGTGACTTTGTGTGTCACAAAAATGTATTTTTATGTTTCCTTTGTTCTTTTTAAAAAAAAGATTTCACACCTGCATTGGTTTGTTGTGAATACTTAGCATTATTTTCTGAGTAAAACCAGTATTTTTCTCTCATCAGTTAGTGCAGTTTGAGATCAAAGCTGCACAATCTTAGTTACTGGGGCACAATACAGTGTGTTGGCAAACATGTTGGAACAATTTCCAGTAATTTTGGCTAAGTCTTAGAGGAAGTGGAAAGTAACACAGATATACTGAAAGGGCTACACATTCCCTTACATGATCTGGAAAACAAGACTTCACACCAGAAGGTAATTGCAGTGAGCATCCAATAACAAAACCTGAAATTTAATGTTCTTTTCCCCTCTTGCTGTGGTAAGAAAAAATTATGCCTTGAATCTGTTAGTCTCCACTGCAAATGCTACGATTTTGTTCTAAACAAGCTTGTGTATCACAGCAGAGAAATAAAACTCTCTTCGTGTTACACAATTACTTGATCTCACCAAATTTTTTCCTCCGAACAACCTCAAAGTTCATAAAATTTTGATCTCTGATAACATCTTGGAAATTGCTCAGGGAGCCGAGTTATTTACATTATTTGGAGAAACAACAGATTTCAGCGCTGGAGAATCTCAGGGCGGAGCCAGCCCTTGTTTGTGGAGTTGGGCTCTGGCGCGTCCCCGCGGAGCGGTTCCCAGCTGCCGCTGCCGGTCCCTGCCGCGTCCCTGCAGCGGGGCCTGGGCCGGGCTCTGCGGCTGCCTCGCCTCGCCTGCCCGTGCCAACAGCTCGCGGCATTCCGTGCACAGCCCTGGCCACCGAGCAGGAATGTTTTACTATTGTGTTACTGGGCACTGATAAAAGTTCGCAGGCTTTTTATGGTCAGGTCCTCAAAGTGGCACTTGGTGTTTTGGTGATAAGGAGGCAGAGCTCTGGCTGTTGGACCCAGCCTTATTATCTGTGACAGGGAGCTGTGGCTTAAATCCCTCCACAATGACAGGAACCCCATCTGGAGTGACGGTTTCCAGAGCCTGAAACGGGAGATACTGAGGCATTTTCCTTCCTCATGAGTCAAAGCAGAGTTAACCCCATTGTTAGCAAAAATGACATGCAGTCACTGAGAGGAAGGAGGCATTTTTACGTTTAAAGCTCTTCCTTTTTGTTTAAATCGGAGGAGGATAATTTACCGTTGGGGGGGATGAACTGGCAGCATTACATTTAAAAGCTTTCACTTTAGACTATTGAAAGGAGCTGTGCTGCAGCTCCCTTGCTGCAAGACTTGCCTCGGTGTGTTTGTCACAGGAGCTGCACTCTGTGTGTGCATGTCTTGCAGCCCTTTCTTTGCAGAGCCCCCGTGCAGCTCTGTCATCGTGTGCCGGGCACCGCGCGCTGACGCCCAACGCTCCTAAAGACATTTGGGTTCTATTTCCAGAGCGCCGCGGGCTGCAGGGGTTAAGTGTAATCCAGATTACACAGCGTTAGCATTTTCCCTGCTGATATCAAAGTGTAGCAGACTGGCAGGCTGACTTGTTAGGAAGGGCTGCGACAGGGATAACAGGCTCCGACCTTGAGAGGCCGAGCAGCCGGCCCTTGTATGGCCAAGTCCATTTACGTGTCCGGCTATTGGTTGGAGGAGCGGCATCGGAGCTGTGACAGGTGCTGGAGGAGCCTACACCTGTTTTCCCCATATGCTGATTTAGTGATTACATTTTTGTGGGAGTTCCAGATACTGTGTGGGATACATGGAGCAAGCCAGGAAACTTGAGAAGGAATTGCAGCTTATGGTGAACTGTGATATTAAAGAATTTCAGGCGGCGAATTGGATTTTCAATTCCTGCTTTCAAACTGCAGTAGAAATAAGCAGGATTTTGCATATATATGAATAGTGAGGAAGTCGTGTGTATTTTTTATGGTACTAAAAATCAGTTGACAGTAAAAAAATGCTGGTGAATACTATGAGCGAAAATGTTTTGTAAATCAGAATTTCAGTGCGTAATGGAAATTGCTTCTGTAGGAAAACACGGGGGTTTTTTATGGTGCTGGAAACATCAGCTTGCAGATTTCTGATCTTTAGGGGTTTTAATGTAAAATTCATGGAATATAGATAATTTCTGACAGAAAGGAAGTATGCAACTCCCTCATCCCTGTATAGTCCTACTGCTACTTTATGTACGGATGACATGTATCTGTTTAAAATTTTTATTGCTTTCCTTTTGAAACTTTAAAAAAAAAATTAAAGATGTTTTTCACAGGTAATGCTTTAAATATTGTTATAAATCAGAGCTTGCAGAGAAAAATTTCTGATTGTGTAATAGGGTGAAAAAGAAAAACAAGAAATACAAATATATCTTGTAATTTGGTCACGAGACCTGTAGTTTCACATCCTTTCTTTAATGGCTGGATTGTAGACAAGTTTGCTTCTTTTTTTTTCCAGGGGATGTTGATGTGAGTTCTCCATCAGAAAACAGGAAGTAGCTCCATAAAGTTAGTCTGAAAAAGCTTATATTTAGCAAACAAAGTCATTTTAGAGAGGCATTATGTAATTTCTTTTTTGC
Source organism: Hypocryptadius cinnamomeus (assembly GCA_013400635.1). Lineage (NCBI taxonomy): Eukaryota > Metazoa > Chordata > Aves > Passeriformes > Zosteropidae > Hypocryptadius > Hypocryptadius cinnamomeus. Next base: position 8,855 of record VYZP01032874.1, read on the forward strand.
AGTTCTTGTTGTCGTGCAGGATGACAGGAAGATCCTGTCTTTGTCAACTTTTGAGACTGAATGTTACAGATATTAATGTCCTGCAGTTATTTAACTGGACCAGAATTTTAGCCACAGTGTTTGTCAGAATGTAACTGTATGCTCTTTAAAATGTGAATATTAAAATTGGGATGCTAAAATCAATTCATTAAAGATCCAGTAAACTGGCTTTTAATTACCAGTGGATACATAAACTCCTTTGCCACGAGCTTGAATGCTCCTTGTCGGGCAACTTCTCTCCATCAGCCAATGTCTAAAAATGATTTTGCATGCAGTGCTGGGAGATGAAGTGGTTGTAGGGGGAATTTACCTGTGAGATGGCACCTGGGTGAACCTTTTCTCTTTGTGTACTTTGCCACTATCTTGAAAGACTGATTCTGTCTGTTGCACAGTGAGTTTTGTCTGTGAAAGTTTAATGTAGTTTCAGGGGCTCTGAATGATTCAGTAGTGTACAAAACTTCTTGGCAAGTTAGTATGATTTGTATGTGAATTTTCCAATTGTATTTCAGACCTTAAGAAAGAAAGGCCTTAATGGTTGTGAGAGCCCTGATGCTGACGATTACTTTGAGCACAGTCCACTATCGGAGGACAGATTCAGCAAACTAAATGAAGATAGTGATTTTATTTTCAAGCGAGGCCCTGTAAGTACTTTTATTTTATCTCTACTTTTTATTTGTTGATCCTTTTTATTAACTTCATTATTTAGGCTCTGAACAAGAAGGAACACAGAGGGTGCGACAGCCCGGACCCTGACACTTCATATGTGCTCACGCCACATACAGAAGAAAAATATAAAAAAATTAATGAAGAGTTTGATAATATGATGCGGAATCATAAAATCGCAGTGAGTACTAAAGTATGGTTTGTGCTTCTCTTACATGCATGAGAATTTTCATGGTGTTTGCTTACCACTGAAAACCACTTCAAAGACAAGAGGATGTAATGGCTTGAGAAGGGAAAAGGACTTCCGAGGAAAGATGAGCTTGTGATACCTGGTCTTGTTAAAATACATTTTATTGTAAAGAGTAAGAAGAATCATCTCTAGCTTGGGTTTTGCGCTCCCAGTTTTTCATACCTTTGGAACACAAGACAACATTTCAAAATTTCAGGATTAGTTACTGCATTACCTAATCCTACCTAAAATATATTTGCCAAGATAGGTTTTTGTTGTGGGATGTAGGATCATTTATTTACATCTCGTAGGTCTTCATCTGTCTGGTGATCAAGATTTTACAGTATGACATTTGCCTGACAAGCAGGCAAATAGAATTGGATTAATTTTGTTATCTAGCCAGTAGAATTTATTTTGCTCAAGTTTGGATGTAGAAAGTTATTTAGGTATTTAAAATCAAGGCTGATGCAGATTGAGAGCCTCAAAAGATTGCTCCTCTGAAATTCCAACAGATACTTCCTTGAACACTGAAGGACATTTAAAAATTTTCTCCCAAGTGCCAACCCAGTGTGCAGCCATAAGTCACTTGCCTCCAGAACTTCAGTTTGGGGATAAAAGGAGTGGAAATGTTGCATGTTTTTTGTGGAGGTGTTCACAATGACATTTAATTTCCACCTACAAAAATCAGTTAGTGTTGAGTATTACTAAGTATTTTAGAAGAAAATGAATACAGGGCTCTGCCACAGCCTTTGAATATTTTAAGAATGCAAATCTTGTAGCAATTAAAGGAGATGAACTGGGTGGGTTAATCTGCACAGACCCTGGGGCACTTGAGTAGTGTCTCCAAATGACTGCTGATATTGGAAATCATTTCATTGTTCAGAGCCTAAGAGATCTCTGGGGACTGAACAGCAAACTGACAGTCATGACACCCAGCATCACTTCTGTTATGCTTGAATAAAGCCAATATATTTTGGGTTTTCTCTGTTTTGAAGATTTTGATATCAGACATTTCTGTGTTGAGACATCTTCAGGCCTCATCTCTCAGTATGTTACAGCTAAATGGGTTTTTGGTGAACAGCACAAATGTCTGTGTGGACATCAGTGTAAATAAAAACAGCAACATTATTTTTTACTCTACAGCTCTGTATTTGTAACTCAAATTTGACCAGTTATGTTTCTGTTTCCAGTACTTCTGGGGCTGTATAAGAACACAATTTCTCTTGTTCTCGAGCACTCATTGCTGTCAAAGGACAGGAATGAGGCAAAGCGTGAAGAATTCGGTCGTAACCAAATGAACACCATAGATGGGCAGACAGCCTTTATTGTAAGGTGTGGGGGGAGGCTGTCACTTATTGGTTCTGTATTGAGAAACTTACAGAAAAAATGTTCCAGCTGTTGCCTCCTAGCAGTGTGTTCAGCATACTTCAGGTATTTCCAGTTTAGTTTGAGCTGCTTGACAGTGTCCTGTGTAAAAACACCCTGGTTTTGGTAGATACTGAGTAGTTTCCAGTAGTTTCCCCTGAAAACAAGCACCAACAGGGCTTGTCATTGGTTAGATACTGTGAATGATTTGCTAGCTTTGTGTTGTTCTGCTTCATTAATTTTTCCTTCCATCTGTGCCAAAAATTGATGATTATTCTTAGAACGCTTCAGTAGGGACATTGTTGTTGGCTCTCACTAGTAAGAGATTTTGTTTCTTGTAGAGAATATATTCTGCTCTTTTAATTAGTATAGTTGTTGTTATATTTCTTGTATTATCTAACTTTTCATGCAGAAGTATCATTCTAAGTGATTTTTAAGCTACACATGATGAAATTGCATTTTTTTAAAGTGTACTTGCTCGGTCATGTGTGTTGGTCATTTGCCTTTGACCCTTTAATCACAGCTATCACCTCTCTATTCTGTCAATAAATGCTACTGGGTTTTTGTCCTTAAATTGTACCTGTCATGGTTTTGTTTCCAGTAATTATGAGAGTTGCGAAAAAAAAAATAGTCCCTTTTGTTTGAGAAACTCATCACTGTCAAAGGATAGGAATGAGACAAAGGCCAAAGAAGTTAGTCATGACCAAATGAGTACCATAGATGGGCAGGCAGCTCAGCTTTTGATTCAATAGCTGTTGAATAACAAACATATATACTGCAGAAAAACAGTTGCCTTTTAAATAATGCTGTAAAAACTAGAATTTAAAACATTCGATTTGTGAAAAAGATGGAGTGGTTATTCAAGCAGGAGTTTGGGGAGCCTGAAATGTTTAAATTCAAATTACTGAACTTTGTGATTTTCTACAGATCTGTTTATTTTTTTAGTCTGTTGAAAAGCAAAGTGTTAGAGATTAGTAGCAATATATTAGCAAAGTTATTACTAGAAAATGTTATTACTAACTTGTTCTTTTTTGTGTGATAACTGTTTGAAACGTGCATGTTCATGCTTACATTTTGAAGGTACAACAATTCATTGATTTGTAGACATGTTTAGCTTGTCATTGCTTTGTAATAATTCAAATTAACTGTTAAATTTGTTGTTTTTATAAACTTGTGAATTCATACAAATACTTTTAGTTTTCTCTGTTTGAACTTTACATATTTGAGAAGTTTGAGTAGTTCTTTGGAACTGTAATTATGTGATGTATAAGAATTTAACACCATACTTTACAACAAATGGATGTTTTAAAACTGTACGCTTGATAGAGCTTAAAAACTAACAGAATTAACTGTAATAAAACCCAGCAAACTGCTGTGACAGAATTTTTCTAATGTGCTGCTTCTGCAAACACAGTTAATGCTAACAGCGTTGTCTTGTTTTTCCTCATCTTCTCTCCCGCAGCCCGGCTTGCCTGCCCAGAACTTCTCCATGTCGGTGACGGTTCCGGTGTCCAATCCCAACACTTTAACCTACAGCAACCCCGGGAGCTCCCTGGTGTCCCCATCCCTGGCCGCCAGCTCCTCGCTCACGGACACCACCATGCTGTCCCCGCCCCAGAGCACCCTGCACCGCAACGTGTCCCCCGGGGCGCCGCAGAGACCGCCCAGCGCCGGCAACGCAGGTGAGCTCTGCTGCTGCTGCCCCTCCTTGCACAGCCAGGCAGCCTCTGACAGAAGCCACAGCAGCCCTCCCAAGTAACGAGGTCTCAGTGGTGTCAGTGCGTTTGCACAGCTGAAGTTTTGACGTACAGAATTCCGTGATACTCTAATGGGGCAAGTCAGTTTAATGCTCTGGCTTATTTTCATTAGGTGGAATGCTGGGGACAACTGATCTCTCAGTGCCAAATGGAGCTGGTACCAGTCCAGTGGGTAAGTGCAGTATTGTGTCTTTGTTATAAAAAATAGTCCCGTGGTTTCAGTTTCTCAGTTATTCAAAAGCAATTTTTTATTTTGACTCTTTGGAAAAAGTGGCTGTGGGAGAACAAAGGTCGTAATTTTTCTAGCTGCACTATTATTGTCAAGTTTTATAAATTATTATCAGACATTTAACTTTTTACTGCTGTGCCCTTTCCACTTCAGTAATATTTGCCTTTTTTATTTTAGTGGTTTTCAGTGGTAGCGTGCTGCTGCTTTTGTGTTTCTATACAGGTGTAATTACAGCATTCTAAAAACACCTTATGTTTGCCAAATCTGACCTATTGCACTAAAGGCAGCTCAGCTCAGTTCTCAACTTCAGTATTTGCAGGACCTGGATGTTTGATGCTGGTTGTGGTGCCAATCAGAATGAAGCAAATACAGACTGTATTGTTTGTATTGCATGTGTATCTTGCTAATCATTTTCTAGCAATTACATGAAGAAAGCAATAAATCTTGGAAACTGATAGCTAGGATCTGTCTTAGTTTTGGATGATGATCAGAATTTCTTTTGAAAACAAATTAGAGATCTTGCCAAAAATCAAATCTACAGTATTTTTTGGCCTTCAGTAAAAATATATGGTAGCACTTTTTCATTTCAATAATATTTTGTCTCCCCTAAACAAAATTTATCACTCTGATAGAGGGGCGGGCAGCTACTGAAATGTGTCGTGCCACAGACAGACAAAATAAATGACAGCTCACCCACTTTGGTCACATTCCTCCTGTGCCTCTGGAAGCCGTGCTGGCTGAAGGTCAGTTTTGCAAACACACCCAATGCCCCTTGGGAGGTGTTCATAGCATGGAATTAGAGAAGCAACTGTTGACCTTTCAGTGTTTGCCCACTGGCTACTTAGTGTGGCAGCTGGGAAAAAGTTCTTTGAACATCAAGTCAGGCAATTGAATTGATGAATAAAAAATGCTGCAACTCTCCAAGGCTGAAAGCACAGGATTGACTTTCCACTCTTTATCCACTCCTTGGCTATGTGCAGCAAAGATATGAAATATTAAAGAGTGGTTTCCATCAGGTAAGCAAGATTTTAAATGGGGGAAGCTTCCTCAGTTGAAAAAAGATGACTATTTTTAGAATCTGTAGAGGTCAGATGTTGATTGCCATAGAATTTTTCAAGTCAGACTAAATAAGTTTATTATCAGGCTGTTTCAGGCCTCTTTTTCCAAATCAGGCTTTATTAAGAGCAGCTTCAGATTTAAGACTCCTTCCTTCAATAAGCAAATAAAACAGTGGTTACAATGCTTGCTATAGGGTATCAAACTCTAGAAATGCCCAGTTACAGCAGCTTGGGGGACATATTTAATGCAGTAAAATGTTTTCCTCCTTGCATTTATTAATAGTTTATGTAAAAAGTCAAAATGCATCACTTATCTCTTACTTTGCAGAACATCACACCCAAGATGTTATACATATACCCACTCACTTCTAGAAAGGTTTGTCATGCAAGTGAGAGTTGTGACTGTACCAGAACAGGGGAACATCTTTAAGTACCTCTAGTGAAACTCAAATACCTGGTTAACACCAGAATGCTAAATTAGAGGGGTACCCAAAGTTGTCAGAGCTCCACTTGCTGTAAGTTATGGCATAAAAACTTGGTAGCTATTGACAGGTGCACAGGAACCTTCTCAGTTACAGCTACAATCAAGAAATCATACGTAACCAGATTGACTAAATCTGCTGTCAACTTGAGCTTGACAGCTGCTCTTGAAATGTATCTCATGTTAATTATGTCTGCAGACAATAATGGTTTTAGTTTCTTGCTGCATTTATTGTAGAATTCACTTTTTAAAAAATTATTTTCTGCTTTTAGCTTCCAGGTTTTTTTTTTTTAACTTCTCAGGAGTGGAGAATTCTCCTGTGAATTTAGTGAAAGGTCACGTGCCAAATTTGCAGCTCACAATTTATAGGAGTGATGTCAGAAGTAAAGATGGAAGTACTGGCATATCCATATTCCCATATATTCTCTTATAAATAAATAAAGGAAAACTCCATCTTCTTCAATATTATGAAGTTCTTGGGAATCTGAGGTTTTGTTCTCATTTTCTTGAAAGACACTTACATGCCTTTATCTCTTAGTAACAAGCAAGTAAAGGTTATCTTGCTTATTTGGGACCCAGTTCAAACAAAGATGTTGCATAAAATGGCTCATATTGAGTTCACACAAGTCCTTTTCTCAAGTCCTGTGTAACTTGATTGGAATGGAAATGATTTGCTTTAGCAGTCAATCTGCCAACTTAACAGTTTTTCTGTGGAAAATAACTTTGAGTAAAAATATCTGCATGTTGTAGCAAAGATTGGTAGGTGGTTTTTTATATCCAGAACAGAAAATTTTGTGATCACTTTATAATACTGAGAGCTTACTTCACATGCAGCTGTCATAACTCTGAAAAAGCATTTTCATTTTGTAATATTTTTAAAATTCTACCCACCACATAAGAAACATTTGCTGAAAATTTTTACTTGGCAAATATACCAGTTTTGAGAGGGAAAAAATGTCCAGCATTATAATGGAGTTTGCTCTAGAGCTAATTTATTTTTTCTGTTAATTAGATCAAATGTTTCTGAGCTAGATCATTGATGGTCTTGCTGCTCCTGGTCAGTGTTAAACCCTGTTCAATTTGTGATGGGCATCAAACGTGCTCCAGAGTCTCATCTCACCAGGATGGGGAGAACACTTCAGGCAAAGTAGAGCCTCATGTGCCCAGATACAGGGGAGAGTCTTTGGCTTAGGACTGGATGGATGGATGGATGGATGGATGGATGGATGGATGGATGGATGGATGACATTCCAGTTTGCCATGAGTTCTGCTTTGCTTTGTTCCAGTAGATTGGTATCATCCCATGAAGCATCCACAGGTTCCCAGTGAAATGCACTTGCAGTGACCTTGTGCCATCCTTGAGGACTCTGAGAATCAGAAAAGCTCAGAAGTACCACCACAGTTACTCAGTCTCTGCTTTTTCTTCTACACCTTTCATGTGTGGTGTTGAGCCAGAAGCATGCCAAGGACCTGAGCTGGTTTTCATTGTCAATGCTGCATGAAATCCATAAACCTTGAGACCGAAGTTCTTCCCAGTCACAGGGGATTCTTAAGAAATTTTTGGAAGTGGAAGCTTCTAAAAATGAAGCTTATAATTTCACAAAGACACAGTATTTTCTGTCTGTACATTTCTGTGTCAGTGAAATAGCCCTTCTGATCAATAATGCAGATTATGGACACAGTTAATCTTTTGGAAAAGAAGAAAAAAAGACAAAGAAGTTTTCTTTCCTCTTGCATATTTACCATCAGAGAACGAATAAAAAAGATCTGATCTGCTTGAGTACTGAATTTCTCCTCTTTGTTCCAGAGCTGTATCTTCTCTAATGTCCTCACTAGTCTTCAGGTTCTGAGAATGTGAAGTAACCTCAGGAATACTGATTTTCTTTGGAGCAGAACTGAAGGGTATATCTGCTGGAAAAACTATGTCTTGTGAGCTGTTGGATCTCTACTAAGAGTCAGTGTAGATCATGTGTGGTCTTTTATCCTGGCCCGAGGAGGGGTTTTGCAGAGGTGCCACTGACAGCTTGCACACACCTGTAAACTGCTTGGAGTTGCCAGAAAGGGATCAAGACAGAACTGGGAATAGCCACACCTGTAAATGGTTCCCTTTGTCTTGAGGGCTTGGCTGATGGGGGAAGCTTTTTGTGTGTGAGGTTAAAAGAATCTCTGAGCTTGGTTTTGCACAAGTCTGAATCTGCAGCAATCTGGAGTGCACCAGAGGCTTCAATAGCAGAAGGGCTCTCTGTGCACACCTTTCTAGTCGAGTTTGGTGTGTGAAATGAGAGACACCCCAGTAGGGGTGTCCAACTGACTCCTGAAAAACACCTCTTGCAGTTTCAGGCAAATGTTCCGCATTGATGCTATCAGCCTCTTCCTTAGAAAGCAGCTTTCTTCTGCCTCTACCCCACTCTGACACTTCCACAATGTCCCCTTGCCAGCCCATTAACCTGCATCAGCTACAAGCCTTGGCCCTGTGGGGGAGGACCACCTTAGGAAAGCAGCTGTAATTAACCCTGAGAGCATGTTCCTGCTTCAGGCTGTGCACTCCTGGGGTATTTCAGGTCTGTGCTTCCTCTTCAGTGTGACAGGCAGGAGCAGTCCCAGGCAGTCTTCCCCTAGTCAGAGCTCCTCACTTCCCAGCTGTATGCAAAGGGATCTGACTTGAGAATGTTTGTTCACCTGCTGCTAAAGGCAGCACGCAGAGGTTCCTGCCGTGCTGTCAGTACTGTCAGGGCATCGTGGCTTGCCTTGCTCTGATCTCTGGCAGGACACAGGTCAGCACAGCAGTCAGGGGCTCCCCTCCTCCAGGAAAGGGGCTCAGGCATCCCTGAGGAACACGAGTGCAGCCTGTTGACTGCTACAGCTCCCAGGCTCTCCTGAAGGAAAGGGAGTTCTGGCAGTGGGCTGCAGAGCAGCTGTTCCACAGGGTGTGAGCTGAACCTTTTCCTTTGCTGGACATTGTCAGCACATAACAAAGGCTGATCCATCCATCTCTCTCTGATTAAATCAGCTCACAAGAAGTGAGTGGCTGAAATCGGCATAAAAAATGTGTTGGCAAGAAGAAAGAAAGTATTTGATTTTTTTTTTTAAACTCTAGCTCTTTCTCCTTGGAAACCACCCATCTGCATGACATGAGGTCAGTTCAGCCCCTGAACTGCCCTTGGTTTCAGTTGAAATTTTTTATCTTGCTGTATGTGTTTGTTATGTTACCAAAATTTCTGTTTTACTGAGAGGTACATGACAATTCTGGTTAGAATTTGCCATACAGAGAACAAATTATTAATCTCCCAGCTGGGTTAAAGTAAGTCTCAACATTTGCATCATGTCCCCTTGCCTGGGATACACTGCCACATCCCAGGTTGTTGTAAGCATGTCATTTCTCTCCTCCTTTCTTTGCCACTCTTTTCATTGGCTTTGTATAGACACACAGAAATCAACAAGTTTAGGAAGTAAACTGATGTAATTAACTGTAATCTGTCTAATTGACAGAAGACCTAAAGGACATCCAGTTGCTGTTGGTGATGTTTCACTCAGATACAAGAGCAATATGCCTTTATTTTGGTTTGCTATTGCATTCTGAATAATAACCACTCCTTTCAATTCTAAATATCCTTGAAAATTCTTTCTCCTTTTATGTAGCTGTAGGCAAAAGAAAATTTCCAACAACCTGGGAAATGAGCTCTTTTTAAAGTTCTGTAACATGACTAAGCATTCCCTTGACATTTAGTCATGTGTATTTCTTTTTTGCTGCCTTTTAGTATCTAAAGTACTGCCTTAGAAGCATAAATCTTACATGTTAGACATGTTTCAAGACCTTACATTACTATCAAAGGTATATTTTAATTCTAATTGTAATATTATCTGAGGTGTTGGTTTGTAAAGATCAGTAGAAATACATTTATTTCAGATTCCTTGGGATATTACAGTAAATTCTTTCCAAAGCTAATATAGAACTGGAGCTTTTTGAAACAATGGTAGAATCAGCAGTGAGTGCTGTACAGAGCTGAAAATGGTAGGATTGGCATATGCTGTTTTTAATTTGCACTTGAATCTGTCATACTAACCCCAAAGTAAACAGATTGAGCAACTAATGCACACAGAAATGCTATTGTTGGTTTTACTTGCAATATGTCCCCCTGCCCAAGGTTCTTCATGTAAATGTTTTCCTCCAGTAGATCTTATCTGGCCTCCTGATGCCTCATGAATCAATGGCTTGTTGCAAACACAATTTTCAGTTTGCTTCTAATTGTGTGACGTCTGTTGGCTTTTATGTCGTCACTGGAGGCATAAATATTTATTTACTACAATCCTTACTTTTGCTTAATCTTACATGACTTAGCTGCTTGCCCACAATTATTCCAAAACTGTCTATAATTGTGTTCAGTCTTTCTCCAAAATGAACAAAAAACCCCCAAAAAAACAACAACAAAAAAAAAACCCAGCAACAAAAAAAACCCCAAAACAACACCCAAACCAAAAAAACCCCACCAAAAAAGAAAGATTAATGGCATCAATGCCTGTAATTTATTCCTTGAGTAGTAATAAGTACATGGAGTACTTTCCAGCCACGTGTGTTCATTGTTTCAGCTGATGTGATTTATATAGTGAAATATGAGTCTGGCTCATGTAATTGAATGCTGTGTCTTGGGCTGCAGGACAGTAAATGAGATTAAGCTGTATTATGTCTCTGAAGGAGGAATATCCAGTTGGTATCATGGGTGGGTTGTAACATTTCACTTCAGAAAAGAAGTTGCTTCAAAAGTAAACACTTTCTGACTGAACAAGAAGTAAGCTAATGTACGTTGGCAGGTTTTGTTATCATCAAATCTAATTAAATTATGATTCATATAATTGAGAGCTTATATTTGCATTGGTGTCTGTTTTCCAAAGGACTGTTTTGAACATGCTTTCACGTCTGTTTTAAGGAATTAGAGTTAAATAAAACTCTTCCTTTGGAAGTAAAAAAGGTTGTATTTTTACACATATGTAGGATTTTATACTCTGTTTCGATTTCCAGTTTGAAAACATTTTTAAACATAAAGTATTGTCTTTGGGGAAGATCTATAGTGGGTAGGGTAGAAACAATTTCTGTATTATATGAAATAGTAAGTAGAATTTATGGGGTTATTAAGGCCTCGGTTTGGCAAAGGGCTGTGTAGTTGCATCATCCTGTACTCATTATCTTTTTCTGGCTCCTGACCTTGCTCTAAGAAATACCACACATTTAGTTATCCTTTCACTCTTAACTGGTAATTTGATTTTCTTATTAGATTATTAAAGGGAAAAAGGCTTGAAATTTCATACTAAAAATGAATATTCTGCACTCTTATTGCAGCCCCAGCATATGATCCTTCAGCTGATCGATACAGACTCTCCAGTGTTTGCTCAGTGTTCAGTGCCAGCTCTTTATCACAAAGGGCTGCTATTGGATTCATACCCATAGTATTGCACACTTAGGATATTTTTTATTACTGTTCCTCCCATTTTAATATATTCTAAACACTCCTTTTGAGAAGTGCTCAGCCTTTTGTCAGAAGAAATGCTTTGACTCTGCCCTGCTGCCGCCTGATACTGCGCAGAGCAGGCAGTGGCAGAGAGTTTGTTGTTTTTGACAGCACCACTAAAAGCATGAAATGTTTCTGAAGGATTGGCAGAGCCTTGGAATAAGGGCTCAGGAAATGACTGGATTGGGTGTGGAAGAGAGACAGTGTCCAGATTTAACACACGGGCTACCGAAATACTTGAACCAGAGGGCAGGAAATGGTATCATAGGATGGCCCAAAGTGTACAGAACCCCACTGTTTGTACAGAGTGGGATTGTTGTGCAGCTTAAACTGCTTAGAACTCACAGCCCTGCCATGGAAAGGTGACACTGACAGCCCCAGTGAGTAATAAAATGCTATTTATTGTTGCATTAAAGCCCAGACTTTACTTCCGTTGTAACAGTAAGTTCTTTAAATGCTCTGGCGTTTTTGCTGAAAATGGGAGGTGCCATAACAAAGTTTCAGATACAATTTGGTGAAAATTATGCCATTTTCTGGTATTTTTCCTCCCTAGAGTGTTTGCAAATCCATTTAATTTTTACCCTGTCCATTGTGTAGGATGTGTCTCAGTCTCTGCAGGCTGGCTGTAGCTCATGCTGCTCTCATTTATAATGGATAGGAATTGATGCATAACTGTGTTAGCAAAATCAAGATTCTACGAAAACCGTCTCTGTTTCAGGAACCTTAAGGGTAGCACAGAACTAAATTTCTCCTTTTGGCTTGTTGGTTTTTCCATGTGACCCAGCTGTGGAGAGTTTTCTCCTACCAGTCAAGAGTATATTTAGCTCTAGTGTGTATTCTCAGCTCCAGCCCAACTTTTCAACCACCCCACCTAAATTTTATCTCTAACCTAGAAGCATCTGAATAAATTCTGCTGTTTTCTGCTGAGGAATGTAGACCCTTTAATCACAAAATCAGTTTTTGCTATGGTTTTTAATACAGAAGGAAGAATGCTGACATTAAAACTTTACTTTCTGTTGTGTTCCTTCTTTCCCCCATAAGTTCTGAGTTAAAAGTCATATTCCCATACCTCCTATGCAAATGCTTCAGGAAAGTACTAAATTAGAATGACTCCTCCTTGCTCTGTTAACCTTGGAAAACTCAAGGGACATATCAGATCATCCATGTATGGTCAGGCTTTTGGAACAGTGGGAAATCCACATAGTGAGTAAATCCAGAGGAGGCCTCCTCACAGCATCCTGGTGAATTCCCATCGAGGTTCTCATGTGCCCTGGCTGAGTATCTTGGTAGCACCAGGCACTTTCATGAAGTTCTTTGCCCTTGCTGAGACATGTTGCTGTTCTTCCTTCTTGCTGTGCTTTTAAAGGCATTAAAAATGTTGCTAAAGAAGGTAGAATGTGACACTGACAACTTTCTTATTTTAATTGCTTTTAGATTAATATGTATTTAATGCAATAAAATTGGATTGGGCATAGGGGCCTATTCAAATTAGAATAATAATGCAAAATTCATGCCAGCGTGGCGCTATGGGCGATTAAGAGAGAATTTCCCACACAGTGAACTTTGTCTCACAGACTTTTCCCTGATTGTGCCTATAAAAGCTGCTTTCAGACCTGCAGTGTTAGTGCAAACAGAATCTTACTATGAATTGTGTTTATTTATACATACACACACAGGTTCTGTAGGGTGAACTATGGGGTTCCCTGTTGCAAAATTCTCCTTAACAACTTTTTTTCTGTTTGCAGCTGAATAAGGTTTGTGTATTTTGGGAATTGTTGCTATAAATATGATTCTGTGATTGGAATGTGGCTTTAAAATTTTTTCTGAGAAATATATTTTGGTTAACATGATTGGTGCTTCTGTCAGGATGGGAAAATAGAATACTGGGCACTTCACTGATTTACTGCCTTGATGCTGTTTTGTGGCCAGTTCTGAGTGTAAGCTGAGGCCTCTACCTTGAGCGTATTCAGCTCTTGGAGATTTCAGTGCTGAACCCTGGACCTGTAGGCTTTGGCTTGTCCAATTCCACTTAAAATGAGTACCAGGAGTAAGATAAAGACTTTGTTAAATAAACCTATGGGCATAAATGATGTGGATATCTGGAATGAATTTGAAAGGAAAGGATTTGTTCCTCTCATTGTTGCTAAATACATTAATCAGACAGTAAATATTGATACTGAAATTTGTCCTACACATCTTAGAGGTATATGAAGAATAAATTTTAGAAACAGAGACTTTAAGAGTGGATCTTTTGTTCTCACAGGCAGCAGTTCAGTGTAGTCCATGTTCTCTCTGTGGGGGTGGGGACCAAGTGGGGTTGTGCAAAACCCTCACTTTTCTGCAGGCTCAGCCTGGAGGAGCTTCAAAGGGCAAACTAAACACAACGGATGTTATTAGAAATAGTTCTTTGGCAATTTGCTCTTCTCAGCGTTTAAGCTGCCACAGCGTGCCCTTGAAGTGATATTCCCTTTCCATATTGATCCTCTGGCCAGAGTGGTTTGTGTTTGTTCAATTGTTCAATACTCAGCCCCTTGTGGGAAGTTTGTTATCGGAAGTTTTATGAAATAAATATTTCATAACTGGTACGTGAGCACCAAAATTTTGTATTGTCCTTCTCCTCAGTCTTATGGTCCATTCGTTTTTCCTCTTTCAGGAAATGGGTTTGTGAATTCCCGAGCTTCACCAAGTCTCCTTGGTACCAGTGGTGGTGGGAATGGCCTAGGCAAAGTCATGCCTACAAAGTCCCCACCTCCACCAGGAGGAGGAAACCTTGGCATGAACAACCGCAAACCCGACCTCCGTGTCGTCATCCCACCCTCCAGCAAGGGCATGATGCCACCACTGGTGAGTTAAAACATTTCAAGTTCTGGGTCTGGCTTGATGGAAATGGGCTGTTCTGCCCACATGCACAGGGGGAAAGTGTCTCACCTGCTTAGCATAGGGTACAGGAATAGAGAGGTGTTTGTATTCTGAAATCCCACTGATGAAAATCAGAAGTACAGATTGTGATGTGGGGAGAAGTTCAGCTTGTAAGGAGTTTTTACAGTTGTAAAACAGCAGTCTGACCTGAATGTGGTAAGAGCACAATCATAGACACAGGGCCGGGGTGTTTTGATCTGACGTCCTCTGACTTGGTACTGAGAACTCCGGTGGTTTGGAGGATGTGGGTTTTAAAAAGGGTTATCCATTATTCTGTGGAGGAATGGCCAATCTTATTGGTGATGTGAGCTCTATTAATGTGCCCTAAAGCACATTTTGTACCTGTTTTTCCTGGGTCGTAATGGCTGTGGGATGTGAAGTGCAGCTTCTGTGGTGAGGAAGGGCTGAGAGCAGCACTGCTCTGATGTGGCACCGTGGAACGTGACCTTGCCTGTCCTTGGGGCTCTCCTGTCTTCAGTGGGGCCATCAAAGGGCACTGAGGTGCTCTGCAGTGCTGCTCTGCCCTCTGGCATCTGGGCACCAGGGTTTGTCCAGCCAGGCTGGGAATAGCACACGGGTTTCGTGTCAGCCATGAGGCAGCCACGGCCTCCAGCCCAGAACAGGTCTTGCAGGAAGTGTTACTCTGTTTTTCCTTTGATTTACTTGGCCAGATCCTTTAGCCCTAGTTTTTTGCTGCCATGTAGAAATTTTCAGTGTCTCTGTGGATGTTTTCTGTATATGGAAGAATAGGCCATAACCAGGAGGAGCAGGATATAAACAACACAAGTACTCTCTGTATAATTCCTATTTGTCTTTAAGCTACAACAAGTGCTTACATTTGTTACTGGTACTCATGATGAATAATGCCAAATTAATCCAAGTAACAAAAGCTATAATTAGCCTCAGAGTAATGATTCTTGAAAAAAAAAGGTTTTTCTAGGAATACTGAAGTGTAGGAGAGATAGGAAGTACACTGGCTGATCATTACAGTGACAATTACACTTTTAATTAGAAAGAGAAGCAATAATGCAGTTCTGATGTTAGTGGTGCACAGCACCTGTTTAATGTTGTGTTGTGAAGAGCAGCATCATATTCAGCTTTGGGTTTGTCTGTGTTTTGGGGGGAATTAGGAGATTTCAGAGTAGATGCTGGCATGGAATGATGGTTGTGTGTGGAAAGTATTTTGTTGCTGAGCTGGTTTATTGGATCAGTGCAGTAGAGACTGCCGTGCTGCACATGCACGTGTGCAGCCGTGTCCTTGGGGTCACCAAGCTCTTGCTGCACCAATTTCCCCAAAGCCATTGTTCTCTCAGTACAGCAGGTTTTATGTGACACGAATTTCATGAAGTATTACATTTCTAGCAGTATTATCTACAGAATCAGGTGGCAAATCCACATTATTAATTAAAATGAATCAAAATCCTGAAGCACAAACGTGACTTTTTCTTTCATTTGAAAGCAATGCTATTTTTAGTAACTGTGTTATCCCTCTTGTTTGCTGAGTACAGTCGGAGGAGGATGAATTGGAGTTGGTGAGTTTGGGCTGCTGTTTGCTGAGAGACAGCAAGATGCTGGAAATGTCTTTCACTACAGCTTTTTAACTGTAGTTTCATTACATATTTTAAATAATTCCAGTGTTCCCTTGGTAGCAGACAAAAATACATTTGTTTTATCAAACTAAAAACCCGACCAATTCAAGTTGAAAACACGTTCAAAGTCAGTGCTTGCCATTTGTAAACTTCTAATTTTTTTTCCTGAAAATGTTTCTGTTTTTCTTGGAGGGAACATTGGAAAAGAGCCTTACAAAGTAACTGTCCATGTGTATAGGATGTGTACTGCCTTCTGTATGAAATACAAATAATCACTTCCTATCCCCTAAATTATTGGAATATTTTTAGGAAGTGGCTTCACTTGTGAAGTTCTTCAGATTGTAACACCAGCCCTGTGTTACTTCTCTTCCTTTCAAGGAGATGACATCATTGCTGGTGAGGTCACCTTTTTGGAGGTTAGAATTATTTCATCCTGCGTGAGATTATCAAACCACAGGGGTGTTCCCTGTTTACCAAAAGGAACAGAGAATTGCAAATGAATAATTCTACCTTTTTTTCCAGTGGAAAGACATTCTGCTTTTAAAAGGAAACTCTTGGGATTTGTGTGTTTTCTATTTTTTTTCCCCAAAGGTTTTAACATTTGGCATTGTGTCTGGAAAATTAACGTAAGGCTAAAATAATTCGTAACTTATTTTTAGAGCAAATTTCAAATTGTTTGGCTGCTGTGGCACAAACCAGGCAGAAGATGCTGTGTGAGAATCACAGAGAAATAAATTGACCTATTGCAGACCTTGATGTTGTTGAACATGGACCTGTTGCTAATATGAGGCTCTCATTGCATGAAAGCATGGAAAATTTAGTGATTTAGATAAATTTCTTGATGAATGCATGCTGCTGGTTGATTTTTACCTTAAACATAAGAAATAGATTTAAAAAGTAAGGGAAAATGGTTTTTGAATTTCAAACTGAAGTTTTTAAGCATTACTGGGATGTCTTGCTAATCGAGCAGTGGAAGAGCTCTCCCACTTTCCTCTTGCCTTCAGAGAGGAGTGTCTGGTTTTCAGTGCACGAAGGAAATCTCAGTGTAAAAACACTTGATCAGGTGTCATTGGAATTGGAATTGGAATTGGAATTGGGATGAAGCCCTTGGCCTGGGGGATTCCCCCTGCCC
>VYZP01032876.1:2146-12229 GCA_013400635.1 Hypocryptadius cinnamomeus
AGACTACTTACGGCTAGGCCTGAAAGTGCAGTAACACTTTTTACAAGCATCTGGTGATATACGCCACATATCTGAGACTTGAATCTGGGCCTAAGTGTTTTATTTATGAGTTTTTTCTAAAAACAAGATCTAATCCACATCTAATCCCTGCTATCCTCCCTCCATTGCCCCTAACAATGATCCACACATCACTGTTTCACTAAGGGTTTGAGATCCTTTACAGTGCCTGATGTATGCTTCATGAGACCTTGAGATTCTGGATGTCTGTCATAAAAGTTAGTTTAAGAGAGAAACCAAGTAAAACCATATCTTTTTAAGATATTTCTGCATTCAGGCTTCAGCTTGATTTAGCCTGATTTTTTTTTTCTGCTTCTCATTTTGAATACAAAGCTATTTCTTTTCCAATACTGACCTCACATATTTAATTTTTCTTATTTTTACAAACTTTAAGATGAATTTCATTTTTACACAGGGGATCCTGCATTTAAATCAGGGAATGACTACCAACATCAGTGACTCTGCTAGGCATTCAATAATCAATTAATAATTACATTTTTTACTGAATATTTTCTGAAGATTGCCTCTGATTGGCTTTTCATGTTACTTCACTATTAGCAGGTAAAACTTGAAAGATGTTAAGTATTCTAAATACAACTGGTTTGTGTATTGCTCACATTCCTTGTTCTTGCAGAAAGCCTGGAAAGATGCTTTTGAGGTCAGAATTAATAACCTTTAAAACTATTTTTAGAAGTCCTTTTCCATAAATATTATTACTGATAAATTCTCCTACTGGAATTATTCAAACACAGAAGTCAATGCAAGACTAAGGGAGTTCCATGGTTTTTGTTCAAGCAATGATTTGTGGTGGTTGTTTGAACTATTCATCTTGCTGGAGCCTAAAGATCACACACCCTTCACAAATTATTTGTAAATCACACTGGTAGGCAAGAAAATATGCAAAGCTGCTATTCTGGGTACTCTTTATGGTAGGCATTTTACATCAAAACAGCTGGAAATGCCTTTGACAGAAAAAAATCTTTGATACAGCTGCAATAGCAGTAAAAATAAAGGAAGCTCACTGTACATATTTTTCCTAAAGCAATACACTTTTACACACTTCCTGTATCTGGAATTTATGGGAAAGACGTCAGCCACGTAAACCTTTTCTCCTTTGTTCCTTAACGAGTGACATGGCTGACAGGCCATTCATTAGACGTTGTCCCTTGGAGATGATGTGCGCACCTTCGCTTCTTTAGTCATGGTGAGATGAAACAGCAGCTGAGAAGCACGTTGAGGACCTTTTGCTTCCTGGTGGAAATCACAGAGGTGATGAATGATCACCAGGACATCTGTAAGAGTTGGAGGTGAGAGCTATGAGCATGACACCTGGGAAGCTGCACTGCTCACAGTCAGGAGCAAAATATTACAAACTTATGTAGCGTTAACTGGCACCAACAGTCTGAGAATGACAGACTCCTTGCTGGAAGTGATACTGAAATGCCACACAATTTTTAGAGATTGAAACACTTCAAAAAAAATTTAATTTCTGTTTTCACACTAGTATATTAAAAAAAACCCAGTGATGGAAAAACATGTTTGCTCTGGCATAAGTGAAAGAGTGTGAGACTCAGAATGCTTTTAAAGTTAAAACACAGGAATTCACTTGAAATATCTACATTTAAATTTAAGTTAGTATCACTGAGGTGGTCAGCACTCTCAGTATTATTTGTTACAAATTCTTAATCAGTTTGTTTACTGCATATAGCTACAGTATTGTGAGCTGACCAGACTTCATTTACTTCTCAATATTAGAACCACTTATATCAAAGGACAGAAGTTTTCTAACAGAGTTGTTTTTCTAGATTTGTGCGGAAATGTATCCATTTGAAATGCATGCCTAACTAACTTCCATCCAAGAACAGTTGAGCCCAATTTCTACTCTTTAAAGAAAGGGCAAAGAATCCTTTCAAACTACTGCAAAGAACTTCTTGTTGTCCAGAATACTGGACACATAGAATACAATGGCTGCTATCCAAGGAGCATCCAGGTCAAAGTTTCCATGAACAACTAGATGACAAACTGCATTTTTGACCTGTTGTCAGAAAATGAGTATCTCTTATGGGGATGTGTGGTATCTCTAAGAGGACTGGTTTTGATTTTAATGATGGCAACAATTGTGCAGAGAATCCAGAGCAGTGGACTTTTAATTCCTCTCAGGAGTAAAATCAGAATTCCACTGCAGAAAATGAATTTACATTAAATCACAAGTTGTGTGTTTGTGGGTGGCAGGAGTAGCGGGGTGAGAAAAATTCTAGGATGCTTTGAATTCATCCCAAAGCAGTAGCTTAGGCTCTCTTTTATATTGTCATATAGTTATCTGTGGAGGTGTATTCAAGGCAACTTCAGAGGTAACAATAATTTAGGAAAGATAACTTGCAGAGATGAATACATCATGCAAGGTGTAAAAAAATGCAATGTTTGTCAGATTGCGAGCAGCATCTCTGGTATCTCTGTGATACAATGACCACTCGGCAGATCCCAGGAGATTTCTGGAAAAAGAGGAGTGAAATAGAAAATGAGGAGTAAAGAGGCATTGCAGCCAGGAAGGACAGGTAAAACAAAAAGAAGTTATTATCTTAGAAACGCTTTAGCATTATTTATCACACTCCTTTTTGCCCCCCTGAGGTAGGTTCCAGATAAACTTAAATAGCAGGATGAGGAACATTTCCAGTTTTGTCAACTGCAGTGATTTCAGAAAAATATTGAAGTAAGGCATCTCTCCCTCCAGTATATTGCCATATCTTTCCTCACCATTTTCACATATCCCACAACCTGAGCACACCATAAGGAGCTGGTAAGTTTCAAACTTTACAGCCAAGTCTTCCTTAAAATTAAATTTTCCAGCCCAAAAGGGGTTATAGTACAAGCTTTCTGTGTGTTGAAGTATCTCTGCTGTAAGTCTTCTTTCTTAGCTTGTTTTGAGTATGCCTAAAGTCTTCATTGCTAAAGTGGCATTATCACATAGATATTTCTTACAGGAAGCATTCATATCAAGTTTTTTTCTGCAGTGCAAAGCAGAGAATTTTTAGACACGGGGCTTGAAATATTAATTCATTCAGTCAGGAGAATTTTACCTACATTTCTTTTCACTTAAGTCATTCCCTTCCTCTTTAATGCCTCCACATCCACTTCAGGGACAGGTAGCTTAATTTCTATCATCTGTAGCTTTGCGGAGTATTAGCTTTGCTACACATGCCAATGATTGAGCTATACTAGATGTGCTTGAAAAAGCCTGCAACCTACAGTGCTCATTCAGGAAACTGGGAGTGAAGTAAATCCATATGTGTGTTAGGAAGTCAGTGTTCAGACAGGGCTCGTGTCCTCTGGCTCTTGGTGCTATCATGCACAATTCTGCTTTGAAGAACTGTAGCAGTGATAGGATTTTTGGTAACAAAATGTGTAGCATGCTCATAGTTCAACACTGACCTTTTGATGCTTTAGAAAAATGTTTTTTTCATTTGGTTCAATTCAGAATATTATTCTATCCTGACAATTTTTAAAGGACTCCTAAATAAAAATAACATTTAAATATTAAACATAATTAAACAGAAAAAAGGCTGAGATTCTGGGTTAGAATTCAGCTAAAAATGCTGTGTTTTCTGTAAATTTTGTTTAACATTGTCTGAAAAACAATCCTAATCCAGACAGGTTTTTCACTGAATTCTTTGGCTGCTCCAAAGCACTTGAACAAAAATAACCTCTTATAAAATTCCATCTGACTTCGTCATAGTCTGTGATTCAGAAAGCATCACATTTGTCACAAATTCATGCACAGTCAGCATATAGATGGGCTGTCAGATATATGTGATATATACATGCACTAGAACCAGAAACCACATGTCTAATCCTATTCCCTTTACTTGTACAAAACCCAACCATTTCATCTCACAGGAATACAGAAAAGCATATCAGTAGGATTTTAGAGCTTCATTTCATGTACAGTCTGACAACTGGGCCAGCCAGTAGCTGTAATTTTAATGGGTTTGCCATTTTTACCACTGTATTTCAACAGCAATTTACAAAGTAAACACTAAGTAACACTAAAAGAAAATCTCTGTTTAAACACCTGAAACAGTTAAGGGAATATGTAGAATTAATAGAGATATAAAATTGAGTGAAATGACATTTTCTAGTTGTTACAGCTAAAGCACTGGCTGTGTGATGCTAGTTCTTCTAGGCTGCTCTTCATGAGATGTTCCTCTGAAATTCATTCTTAATTTTGCAAGAACATTGAATAGTATTTTCCATCCAAATTTGTAATACTGTGCCTTTTCAAGGTAAATATTCCTGTATTTATGTTACTTTTCTTGTATTATAGAAACAGTACATGAAAGTATGCAGCTTCAGTTGCTTACCCCTAGCTTTAAGACTTTACCACTCATTACAGGTACCATGCCCAAGAGATTATCTAAAATATCCTGAATTTCCTGTGTTCATTTAGGTGGTAATTTTTGAAAAATTTCTCAGGAAACACTGTTCTGTTTCCTGATTGCCCATTTCTTCTACCAGTCCAGGTAAATTAAGGTAGCAGTCATTCAAGTGGTCTGAGGGAAATTTTTCAGTGGAAGATACTTGGTCTTACTGTCCCAGTTCAGTCTCCTCACACTCAGCTGAAAGCAGAAAATGATAAATGCTGTACCTTGGCCAATGCTCAGCATTCAGCGGATGGAGAGACTGCAGTCTCATGTGTCAGAGCAGACAACTGTCTTAAGGGTGGGTACTCTCAAGCTGTGGTTACATTTTTAACTTAATCAGCCTTCCTGGAAATGAATCATAGCCCCTTTGAGGATGCAGGTTGCTCCTGCTCATGCCCTGGTGTACAGAGCAGCTGCCATTGAATCATTTTCACCAGCCACTCCTTCACGCTAAGCTTAATTTGCTGGCCATAAAAATGGTAAGAAAGTACTCCCTCCCAGCCCTCTTGCTGATACTTCCTTTTTTAGAATACTGCACAGTATTTTTCAAACTTTATTACGGTTTGATTAAATTGATTTAACCAATGACCTCTCTACTTATTTATCTCCTGATTAGCTTTAAAAGTGAAATTTGATTCACAGTTCCTCTAAAGCAACAGAGAGATAACTTAAAGGTCTCCCTAATGTTACTTATGTCATTACTTTTTTTATTACTTGGTTTCTTATTTCTTATTACCTATTGATCAGTGCGCATCTTTCCAAAACCTACTTTTATTTCTTTAAATCTCAAGCTACCAATTTACAAAACAAGTATAATGAATCGTCCCATATCAAGCTGATGATGCTTAATTGTGTTTGTACACATTTGAGTTTCTCAGATCAAAACAGTGTGCTGTCTCTACTGTTATTCTAAACTTCGCAAGCAAAATGCAGTTTTCTTATTCAGGTCTACTGCAAATACAAACTATTTTCATTGGTTCTGCTGCATGCACACAAAACTGATCAAAATGATAGAAAAATCAGGTCCAGAATACTGAAAAAAATAAGATCATTTTAATAGCTTGAAATATAATATTATTGTAACAGTAATGGCAAAGACATTTGACAGGTGTAGAGAAGATCAAACTTAGATCAAGCTTCTTTCTGTTTCAAATAACTAATCAGAGAAATTCCTCTGAACTTCCAGAGTCAAGTAGCAGTTGCATCCATTTTCAATTACTTGATTTCTTTCTTTCCCTTTTTTTTTTTTCTTTTTTTTTTTTTTTTCCATGGAATTAGGAACAGAAGCTTCTGGTTCAAACTGAAAACATGTCTCAGTGTGCTTGGAAGTCATCCAAATAGCATCTGCCACAGTATTTTGTCTATTTCTAAACGTTTTTCTTTTCATGATAAATTTGTACGGTATGCTACAATTAAATGCACTTCCCATGGAGCATCAAGGAAGTCTGGCTGTCTCTTTGCATAACTTTTTCAGACTATTTAACACCATCTTGTCTGTTTTACTTAATACATAATATATATAGGGATATACAACACTTCACCTATGTGTTTTGGTATGTCTCTGTAAATAAATACTTATTAAAAATAGATTCCAAAAGTAAAGTTTTAGTACACTGATTGAAACTATAGAGCAGTGCTACTTAGCCACCTTTACAGTATATTCTTTATAATGTAATGTATCACAGATCACACTTTCTCATTTAGAAAGTGCAAAAGATAACTTTCTCTGCTTTAAAACCCCTCGTTCTTCTGTTACAAAATAAAGCATTCCAGCCAAAACTTATTTGTTCATCCAAACTGGAGAAAGTAAGGGTCTTGCTTTAAGTAATTCCATTTTCTGTCTCTGACAAGAATCACCGCTTAAATTATTTAAAGCAATTAATTGTCCCAATTTCGGTCACTTATAAACAACTGCCTGGGAAGAAAAAACGAGGGGTTACTACTCTGTTTGAGAAAGGGGCCACCGATTTGGTGGCACGGGCTGCCCGTGCCTCTGCTGCGGCAGCAGTGGCTCTTCCTTCCCGACGGCCATTCCCGATGGCCATTCCCGATGGTCCCGGTGCTAGCAGGTCCCCGTCACCTCGCCAGCCAGCTTGAGGAGCGTCTGGCGAGCAGGCCGGGCCCGGCCGATGTAACACTGTTTGTAATGAGAAATCTAAACAGGGAATGGCAGCGAGGCATGACAGGAATGTGTTTCCATTGGAGAAGCCCGTGCAGAGAAAAAGCATAAGCAAAGCCATGTCCAGAAGGCCTTTCAGCTGGCCAGCACGGAAGACTGATGTTATTGTACACGGGCTGTCACGCTGCCAGCCCTCCCTCACGGGTTTGTTTTCTCTCATGCTCTCCCTCTCCCTCTCCCTCTCCCCTCTCCGCTGCCTTCCTCCCGGGGCCGGCTGTTTGCTCAGGTGGACAGTGACACCGTTTGGAACGAGCTGCACTCGGCCGGGGCGGCACGCATGGCGGTGGGCTGTGTCATCGAGCTGGCGGCCCGCGTGGCCTCCCGGGAGCTGAAGGTGAGGTCCGGGCCGCGCCGTGGGTGGGAGCGCCGGGCGGGCCGGGAGCGCGGGGTGCTCGAGGGCGGCGGTGTTCCAGCGCTCGGCTCCGGGGAGGGCGGCGGGGCGAGAGCCGGGAGCGCGTCCGCCAAGGTGTGGCAGTGCAGGAGCTGCAGCGGCCCGGGCTAGTGCCAGCGCTGAGCTGCTGCAGCCCGACGTGAAGTTAGTGCACATCTCCGGCCAGTGGCTGCGGCGCTCCCTTTGAAGTCAAGTTTTATTTATTTTTTATTTTTTTAAATGTGGTCGTCGAGTCACGTGCGTAATCTCAGGAGACCACCCAGCGAGAGGGGAGGCAAGGCGGCGCGGCTGGCGAGGAGGCGGTGGGCAGGCGGTGCCCGGCTGCCAGCCTGCCCGTGCCCCTGCTTCTCCCGCGCCCCTTCCCGCTCCTGTCTCCGTGCCGCCGGATCTGCAAGGCATGATGTACGAAACCCAAATTATCCCCAGTCTAAACAATTTATAAAAGCTCCAGACCTGACAGACTTTGACATTTTATTTGGTATTTTAACGGCCCTATTTAAAGGTACACCATATGCAGCCGGAGTGCAGGCTTGCCCCAATAAACATTGTTGGAGCTAACATGTCTCCTCAATGAAACTGTTTATTCGCTTTCCAGTCCACATACTAATGATTCAGTCCTATTTCCAGAATCAAGATGGAAATAAATATTTTAAAATTAACCCTGCATGATGATTTTTAAAATTACAAATTCTGTTTGGAAAATTTTCTTCCTGTATATTTCTCTTATTTCAATCAAAATATGTTAGCTACCTGTTTGGGAATGGGTACATATATTTATGTATATATTTAGATAGATACAGAATGTATCAGGGTGTAAGTGAGAGCATAGTCAGGTGAAATTCAGTATTATAGGTCTGAAATAATAAAATGCAGTTTTATGGTTTTATGTTCATCTGAATTTTTATGTTCAGGTACTGAAATCATTAGCCAGGTATCACACAAAATGTACAAATTTTGAAATCTCAGATCAGGAGCAGGGTGCATTATATGGGGATCTTGTTGTGTATCCTTTCTGATGGGTTCTTCATCCCTTTTAAGATTTTTTTGGGCATAGTAAGATATGTAACTCTCTGTGCATTGTTCCACACACAGGAATAATGAGCGTGAAGAAGGATTTTTTAGCTAGTTCTCGTCTTTAGAAACTGTAGGACACACACCAGTGTCTAAGGCAATTTAAAAGCAAGTTTTGGTAAGAATACTGAGATACGTCCATTGTGCACTTGACATGAACAAGGTCCACTGCAGAATCTTAACCACTTACCTCTGTACATTTGTGATGTGTCTCACACAATGTCAATGCTCTTGCTTAAATAAGTGTGTGATAGACAGCTAAAAAGAATCATCAGCCATTGTGAGACTTCTCTTGCTACTGGTGTTGCAGAAGTCTGTAAACAGATATTTTGTATTTAGTACGAGGTATTCTGTATTTAGCACTAGTTTGTAGTTTAATGTAACATTATTGTTGATCCTAAATAGAATATTTTTCTACAATGCAGAGAACTGAAATCTCATGCAACTTGCAAGTTGAGACATAGGATAGGCAATTTTTCAATACGCCCAGTAGTTGATTTAAACTAAATCTTCAGAAAAACAGAAGTGGAAGGATTTGATGTGAAAGGGAATTGTGAATATTCCAGCCATTCCTTATAGGTGTTTATCTAACCTGCTCCTAGACTTCCAGCATGAAGCCCAGTGATTTACATGCCTCTATGGCATCTGTATGAACAATCAATCTGCATGTGGTATTTTTCATTTAAGGCTATGGAAAGGTTATTAATGCCTGACTGTCAGTAGGAAAGCATATTAGCAGAAGTTCTGTAAATGCAACAGTCCTGACATGAGCTATTTTGACATAGTCATCCTGTGTGCATTTTCACTGCATCCATTCAAACCCAGAGTTTGCTAGCAAGTTGCTCTCAATACTGTCATATCGTAAATTGCACTAGGGAGGATTTTGCAGTTGTTTCTGGAGTTCTCTACAATCTCCATTTGATTGTAGACCCATATGGGTCTGTGTGTTCCAGTCTACCTTAACTCTTTTACATGTTCCTTTTCCATCCTCCAGCAGTTTATCTGTAGAAAAATAAGTTTATCAGCTGTTTCTGTTAGGGAAAATACCAATTTTGTAGTGTGCTTTTGAAAATCTAAGGGGAAGAAGATGAACTCAACCACTTTCATGTGCATTCATTGAGCAGATATGCATGTGAAGCAATCATTTGGGGCCTGTACTCTGAGCACTGAGTGGGAGGATTAAGCTCTGATGGGAATCTGGAATGATCTGCTAGTCTCAGAATTTTTGGATTGCAAAAAAAGCACCTTCCAAGAATTACATGCCAGCTATAACAGCTCCACAGCATGTTAACAGCAAGATGAGTGCAGTAGAGAAGCACATCATGGTAGTTCCTTGGATGTTTACCACTGTGGATTGCTGTCAGATGGTGTACTGGCAGTTTGGTATCAATTCAATCAATTTAAACTCCACATTTTTTTACAAGAGTGCCGGGCTAGAGTGTGGAAACAAACATCAAGTGCCCTGTGTGGATGGGGATCTGACATATATAGTTCATTTCAGGAAGGACAGGACATTTCAATGTCTATGCTGATTCCATGGTCTCTACTGATATTGCTTGCTGTGGCACAGAGTGATAGTAGTAGGTTGGAGCTATGTTGCTAAGAAAAGAGATGAGATGCAAAATGAAAGTCTGCAGAGCAATTGGGAGATTCATTACAGAGCTGGGCATGAGTCAAACTCATATACAAGGCAAAAAATTCTTTACTTTATTCTGAATTTCCTGAGACTATCAGTCCCATTGCACACAAGTGTCATTGAGAACAGCAAGATGTTGTTCATCTGATTTGGACAGTGTTCAAAAACTGACAAGGAATTAAGAGGAATTCTCTTTGCTGTAGTTCAAACCCCTTGTGAGACATCAGATTTCTTTGATCTCCTTGATCACTGGGAAAAACATCAGTATGGCAGTACTAGGGATGTAAAACAATAGCCACAATAGTAATTAACAGTGGTGCAGGTTTTTGTG
>VYZP01032879.1:0-10036 GCA_013400635.1 Hypocryptadius cinnamomeus
TCCCCTGCCACATCCTTAAGAATTACAAAAGCCTTCACAAGACCCTCAGTGCCTGTTCTTGCAATGGAAAAGTCAATTATGATGAACAGATACAGGCTGGGATTAGGGTAAACAGCACATTCACAAGAAGAAAGTTCACTGCACTTATTTGAAGCATTCCTCTGTCACACTTAGTCTGCCTCATAAAGAAAATATTATACTTATCTGTTATTGAAAAAATTACCTTAAAAGAAATTAAACCAGCTATACAATAAACATTCCCCAATAAAAATACTTGGATATTCAATGCTCTAGGACATGTTTATATAGACTTTGATCCCCAAGTGAATAACTCTAGATTGTTTGAGTGCTCTCAATGTTTTGATGTCCTTTAAGATAACACATTTATTTTTGATATGACAGTTATTTTAGACTCACAGAAAACATTTATCTATATAATGAAAAAAACCCAAACGACCTATATATATATATATTTGTTCAGCACTTCAATTTACATCACTCATGTTATTAGCTTGGAAGTGCATAAATCTAAGTTTCATCATTCACCAGTTACGATCCCAAATCCGTTCCCCCCTAGAAGTTGGGTTTTTTTCCACAGGTAATGAAGTACAAGAAAATGTTTTTCCCCCACCACAAAACAGCTTAGAAATTGAAAGAAAGGGGCAACCTTTATTGGAAAGAGATTGAAATAATCTCTTGAAATAATCAAAACCATTTGTGTACCTGAAGATTGTTTCCTATCCACCAGTAGAAAACTGTCAAATTAGGGTTCTTAGGCAGTATGATGGCTGTCAGGTTCACCTCCTGGTTTCTCCCAATGACTGGAACCACTTCTAAATTTAAAGCCTGGAGTGGAGCTGAACAAAGTTCCAAAAATATCATTGAACAAGAATCCATCAATTTATGAACACCTCCTTCCCCAAAAACCTCCCACCTGTTCACCATAAGGTCCTGAATTTATTTTTCCCTCCCTCCTTTCCTCCCTCTTTTACATCCATGTCAAAAGCTATGGACATAACTGGAAAGACCTCATTTCAACTACAAAACATCCCCCAGATGACCCCAAAACCCTCAAACCAAATCTTAAAGCAATAAGACAGACAACAAAATGGGCTTCTATCATGCCCATTCTTTTCATTTGTGTCCAATTCGGGAACACATAAGCAAATACTCCAGTTAAAAACTGGAAAAGGCAATCTCAGCTTTTTTTTTTTTCTTTTTTTAAACTCAGTAGCAAAAGATCAAATGAATAGAAATCTTACAAATCTCAAATTGCTAAGGGAAAATCAGAAAACTGAAAAAGAATGCTGCTGACTACTCATTTTCATTATAAAATATCAGCTGTTAGGCTCACACAAAAAAATCTCATTAATTCATGTTTTAAAATAGATCTGTACATCAGGGGAGCATTTATTTGCAAATCAAAATAGATAACCTCTGTACTCCAAAATGTGCCTTAGAGTAAGTTTATTCCTTTCTGAACTACTAAACCCATAAAGATTATTATTTGTTTAAAAGAAATGCATCATTACAACAGTTTTATCTGCTTGTGTTATGTTTATTAGTGTAGTGCTGTTTCACAGTACAATAACTGTGTTGAAAGAAAATCTTTCCCTCAGAGGTTTCCCAGTATATCTTTATCAGAATGTCTGAAGGTAAAAGCTTTTTAATAGTACAATGTGATAACCAGAATTTTTAAACTTCTTCATCTGCATCAACTACCTGGGATATGAAACCACTGCATAGCTCAACATTCATTCATTACACAGAATGAATACTAACCCATCCATTTCTGTTCCATTCTAAATATCTTTTAACTCATTCAAAGGTTTTTCATCTCAGTGCAAACTTAACGGTAATTAACACTGGTCTAAAGCATTTCTCTTCTTTTGTATCAGGAACTGAGTCATTGCTTGTTCACTTCTAATTTCACTTCGACTAAACTGACTGAACTTCTGAGAGCAAGTTGTCCAAAATCCTTTTCCACCTCGCTTCACTTGGTCTGTGTGGTGCTTCATCTGAATGTAAGGCTCTATTTCACTCTGCATTTTCTCCAATAACTCTTTAACCAGCTACATGAATTCAAGAAATGTTGGGTGCTTTAACAAATTATCTCTTCAGTAGCTTCCAAAGGAGTAAAAATGCTTCTCTGGTGACAGTGTCTTGAAGAAAATTCAGAAATGTTAGGAATTTCATTAAATTTGTTCCTCCTAGAAATAGGAGGATCTGAGAAACTTTTTTGCTTTTGCCATAAATTTGTGTTTTCACAGAGGAAATGGATTACTTTGAGATATAGTTTTGTTCCTGAAGAAGATTACTTTCTTTTCCAAAATTTTTCGAGGCCAAGTTGTTTGTTACTTGAATGGTGACTGTAATTTCAAGTTTGCTGTTTCTATATATTAAAGAGCTGAGAATAATTTCTGCAAATCCTTCTGCTTGTCTCTGTCACACAATTCCATAGTGCAATTGAACAAACTTCATAGCACCCTTAAGTCTGTACAACCAAGACTGGAGTTATAGGATTTCTATTTAACTAAGTTAAAATTTCAGTAGTTTCCAAAGTTCCACACTATACAGGTCATGGTTCCACAAAAAATAAAATGCATGCAGCATAGGTATTAATGTATGTACACAGTTCTTCTTCAGTTCTTTTTATTCTACGTTCTTGGGCCTCTACAGTTGCGTACTCACATTTGTGCTAATTCTAATTTCTCTTGCAGTTCATTAGAAAGTTGTAGATTGCTTAATCTGGATCTGAAAGTATGATTTGGATGACAAGCCAAAATTCTTATAATTGTCCTGCATTACAGAGTGTCCCAAAGCAACCTGGCAGAAGTGAAAAGATTTCCCTACCATTTGCCTCTGAAAAAATTCCCTGGGAATAATACATCAGTTGGAGACTGCTGACTGCTGAAAGAAGAATTCTACAGAGACCCCTGCTTTCATGGTATTCCACAGTGAAAAATGTCCCTTAATGGCTATCAGTGTTTCACTAGAACGTAGAAATTGCAGTTTAATTAGTGCCAACTAATTTCCTCAAATCTTGTAATTTACCTAAAAAAAATAAACAGAGCAAATCACATGGAAAGCATTTACTCAAGCAGGCTATGTAACACACTTCCATGAGTCTGCCAGTCCCTGTGCAGCATCCAGGGGCAGGCTCAGGAAGGGATCACATCTGCTTCAGTGCCCTGCTGCCTCTGCACTTCAGCCCCTAATGCACCAGTCATTTACTTGTGTGAAACAACTCTGCTTTCTGCAAGTTTAAAATCTGCTGCACAAAAGAGAATCAACATCTTTTAGTTTTACTGTTTATTCTAACATAGGCCATATTAAAAGCACACTTTGAGAAAGTCTTCTGCTTTCCATCAGGGCTTGCTGCTGCTTGTCATTCTCTGAAGGGTTAGAAGTTATTCTTGGAGAGAAGAAGGTCACACAGAGTTTTTCCTGTTCACTGCTTGTACAGATCTACTATTTCCTTGCCTACTCCCCTACTCAGCACCTAGAAGCTTCTCAAAAGTAACAGTGAAGCCTTAAGTAATTTATCTGAGCTCTCTGGAGTTGTCAAATGATTTAAAAAACAAACACAACAAAGAAACAGATAATGAAACTGAGTTGTAAAGTTTGATTCTGATTCTTTCTGCTTGATATTTACAGGAGACTGGTCTTTAGCATGAATGTGTTTGGCTTTGTCTGCTACTCAAAGAAGAACTGGAAACTGAACTCAAGGACACTGACTTGCAAAATACAAAAATATCAGCAGTCACTAGACAAGCTGACATAAAGCAGATGGCTCTGTGCACAACCTGGTATATGGCTCCAGTGATTTCCATTGCTTTGGGATTAGGATGGAACACACCACTCACAACAGAGGGAAACAGACACCTGGAGAATGCAAGATGAGTATCTTTTCCTTTGATGTTACTAGTTTCTGAATTTTTTTGACGCATCTGAAAACAGGCAATAGCTGTCTTGAATCTCAAAGGAAGAGGAGAAATCAGTTCCACTTTTGAGTTTCCTTCTTCATTTCAGTTATGAGATGACTGAGGTACATTAAGCTTGCAATGGTGCATGATATTCCCTGGGCCGTGCTATTCTTTGTTTTATATCTGTTTGATTGGGTTTTTTCAGTCTTAATTAAAGAGAGGAAGAGAAGAACAAGTCAAGTAATACTGCCTGCAAACATGGAGTTATATCCAAGCACCATTTAAAACTCTGTGAGAATTAAATACCTAAAATTTAGATTTAGAACCACTGAGATTTTGACTATTTTTTAAAATCATACAAGAACTCATGTTTCCCAACATGTTTGTTAACTTGCTTTACACTGCATCTGGAAGCTCTACAAAGACATAGCTCAAAGTATTACATTTTAGCTTCTAAGGCTGACACAGGGTGTTGAATCAGGAAGATGGATCAAACCTCAAATTTATACTGAGGCATGCTTGTTATTTAAAAGATTAATAAACCATCCTTCTGCCAAATCCAAACAAAACCAATTCTGACCTCCTACTGGATTAGGTTTATAAGCCTCTTCATTAACAACACACAACACTGCAGGACTGCACGAGGATATAGAAAAAATACGATCTTTCTTAATTGTTACTAGCAATTTTCTTTCCTACTTCATAGCTGACATGAGGTTTGTACACAGTGGCCAAAGTAAGAAAACCAAAGAGCTGATTTACAGTTGACTTGGATGAACACCACGGCCTCGTCATGCCCAGCCACGTTCTCAGCCTTCACGGACACGCGGTAAATCCCAGGATTCTCGTAGCGGTGACGGATGGGCTCGCCAGTCATCGTCAGGTTCACGTATGTCGCCTTAAAGCCATCTCCAAGATCTACCTGGTATTTGGTACTCAATACATCACCCTAAAAGGAAAACACATCAAAGATATCTTCAATGGCCACAACCAAAATAGACAGGACACATGTTCATAACCTTTTATGGAATCACAACAGCGTTTTCAGCCCCAGACAGACATCTTGACCCAATTGCAACAGCTGCAATAAAATCACTACTGCCATGGCAATTACATTAGTGCAACAGATGCTGTGTGCACTAACAGAAAATACCATGTTTACAGAGCAAGGTGCTACCTTAAAATTATATTCCCCAAACCACTAAATAAGTTGTATGGCACAGAAACCATCACTCTTCTCTTAATGCAGCTGGACATTATGTAACATAATGGTGCAGGGCAGCCCCAGGTTCAAAAGTGATGCTCATGCGATTGTAAGCAACTGAAGATTGCTATTTTATAAATTTCCTACTCATCGCACAATCTTCTAGCCTTTGCTGTTATAAAGTAAAATTAACTGGCTTAGATGTTTTTCACAGCACTTTCCAGTCACCCCTTCTTAGTGTCAGCTATGTGGCCTCTAAGACCCAAGCTGGGATCTTCACACAGGGTTGTAGAGCGTTATACTGAGCTACCAGCATGCCAAGAGCTAACATGCTCTAGTGCAAAATTAGATGCATGCTTAGCAGATATAGATATATAGCAATAGATCTGCATGCAAAGCAGATCACTGAGATGAGATTAGGAAATGGTTTAAAAGTCCAGTCAAACAATTCTGTCATGTCAAATAGCTCATGGAATTTATAAATCATAATACTTCTGGTAAGTACTCCTTTAAGTGACACTGTGTTTCTAAATTCAGGCCTAAAGTACCACAAGGCTGATAAAGTACCACTTTACCACTAAAGTACCACTGTCAGAGGACAAAGATGCCTATCACTCATGTTGTCGTGCCATAGCTGCTCAAGAGAGAAATCAGGCCTGTGCCACATGGACTGGTCATTTGGATGCTGTCAAAGGAAAATTCCTTTTAGCTGTGAGCAGCAACACTTTCTCAACACTACTGGCAGCACTGTCTGAACAAGGGGTCCTGATTCCTTGACCTCCAGCAGTGTGGATGTTCCTGCTTGCTTCCCAGAGATCATGGCCATCCTAGCCTTGCAATTCAGACAGGCTGCAGAGCCACACTTTGTAGAAAAGTCTCTTTGTTGTGGAAACACAAGTATTGATTTCAAAAACTTCCTTGCCTCTAGGAAAGGAATGTAGACACCCATATGCTGGTCAAGCGACGTGAAAGACCATCAAATCAGAAAACGATTGACACTAAGTATTCAAAAATCACTTAATTTCTCCAAAAGCCACACTCTGAAATTGCTTTATTTCAAAATTTAATCCTAAAAGTCAGCACTGATCATGATGACAGTGATCAGTGATTGCAAAAATCTCCACATGAAACTGGTGAATTACCCAGAGTTGGACACTTCTAAGATATAGCAGGAGAGGTGCCAGGCATCTTATCCAGCCCTATGATTTTTCCAAGAGAGGTTAGACCAGATGATCCTTGAGGTCCCTTCCAACCTGTCAGTCTATATTTCTATGATTCTTTGAAAATCAAAGGAGGTATCATGCCTAGAACCTATGTACCCTGCCATTACAAAAGGAAGGAAAACATACTATTATTTCCTCCTTTTATTATTTTGTAGTGTGGACGATTTTCTTCCATGTTTTATCACATGAAACAACATTGCTTATAATGTAAAAAATACCCATAATAAGGAACCTGTAGGATTATCAAATACCTAAGCACCATATTTCAAGACATATAAAGGACTGTGAAAGCCTCTTCATTGTGAATAGTTTTTTCCCAAATAACATCTTTCTTTTGACAACAGAAGAGCAGAATTTTGCAGAGGAGATAATATGTTATTAAAGTTTAAAGCAGAAGAGATATCTCCTTGCCAACAATGTGTTAGTAAGTGGAATCTCTTTAGATGACATTAGCTTGCATACAATTCTTTTTCACTCTGTCTAATGCTAACAAGTGTACATGCATATTTTTTCCAAGTGAGACAGAAACCAGCATTGAAAGACAGTAGAGAAAGGTTCTCTTAATGTTTTATTCTAATAACTTCCCTAGTGTAAAGATGAGGGTGCTTTCTTCAAAACACCAAGGTAATTCTATTTCCTGACCAGTAAAGACAGAGAATGGAGAGATAGCAAAACAGTGACAAAAGGAAAAGACAGATAAATCTATCAGGCATTGGGACATCCACTTCTATAAAAAATAGGAGATTGTCATGACATTATTTATTCATTTATTGAGCCAATAAGATTTGGGAAAAATTATGACCATGATGGTGCACTTATTTGTTGTTATTATTTCTAGGGACATTTGCAAACTGCCCAAATGTACCAGAAGCCTGCTTCCTTTCCCCTCTGATGCCTGGTATTCCTGCCTAACAATATGCATTCACAGAAACTAGTAAATTAATTTTGTTCACCACAGAAAGTAGTATGATTTGGTTCGTTGTAGTAGAGCTGATTCTTAAACCCAGTAATTCTTATAAATTCTCATTAGACTTTGTCATACAGATTAAATCCTAAGCAATGCTCAGGACATTTGAGTTTAAATATTATTCTTAGCCATAGAGGGCACCAAACTGCTATATTTCTTCTAAATCTGTCTTCTTCTTTCATGTATGGAGCAAAGACCAAAAGACACAGCAAGAGATTCTCTTCAAGATCCTTTATTTCTGAAGATTTGTGAATAATTTTAAATGTTTTTCATATTGCCATAGAGATTCATGAAAGCTTCAGTAGGAAAAAAGTCAAACTGCCAATCAAAATCATTACAGTCCAAATTGTAACCAAATGCTCTTAGCTTACAATAAACATTTCCAAACAAACTCTAAAAAGAGAAGGCAGCAGGACTTGCCACACAAACTGTTGGGGCACTGCAAGCACTGGGACAGAGCCTGCGAAGCATTAAGCAGCCCAGCGTTCTGCACGTAACCTTCTTGATTCTATTACAGAAATAAATCCCAAGTGCTCAATTTCTACAGCACAGGTTTGCCAAAATGTGTGAACTTTCTTCAAGTTCTCGCAAACTACTGGGGTTAGCCAGGATTACAATACTCTGGTAACCTGAGCAGAGCAGTTATGGCTTAATGCTAAAAAACAAGCATGAGAAAACAAACCCATGGCAAACAATTCATCCAAAAGTTACTCGCTGCTGTTGGTCAGGGCCTTAGGGAATTGTCTCTCAATAAACAGAAAAAACCCCGTATCTTTGGCAACACAACTAATATATAAAAAATATTCTTATGCTGAGGTAT
This sequence comes from Hypocryptadius cinnamomeus, assembly GCA_013400635.1. Classification (NCBI taxonomy): domain Eukaryota; kingdom Metazoa; phylum Chordata; class Aves; order Passeriformes; family Zosteropidae; genus Hypocryptadius; species Hypocryptadius cinnamomeus. The sequence goes on from VYZP01032879.1 coordinate 8,141, forward strand.
TTGCTGATTTCTGTAAGGCTTTGCCTCATTCCTTTCTCAAAGGCTGATTCTCAAAAACACCTAAACCCTAGTATTAAATGTTCTCTCCTTTTTTGTTCTTCTCTGACACAGCAGTTAAAATTTTCACTCCAAGAAGACTTGGGTAATCCAGTTACTCTGACTTTCCAAGAAACCAGTGCCTTTTCTGCTGAGGAGACAAATCCTGTTGTGCAGGTAGAATTTGGAGGCTCACTGAGTTTAATGGCTTATCTGATTCACTTGAAATCAAGTTTCAGTATTTAGAAAGCTGTTAATATTTGTCTCAAGCACAAATTAATCTTCATTCAGCAGCAAAACAGGTAGGAATGAAACTAACCCTGAAATCAGCGATTCAACTTCCATGTAGCCAATGTTTATTACTACCTGCTCTTGTTGGACAATGAAGGTGATGTCTTCCCCAGGCCTAACAGCCAGACTTTCTTCTCTGATGCTGATCTGAAGTCCCTTGGGAGCAATCAACGGACACATATGGTGTGCTAAGTTCTGCTGGAGGTCTACTCCACCTTCACACACATTAGAAACAACTTTCCTGTACCTGCAAAAAACAGTAAACAGTGGGCACAGTGAATTGGAGGTAAGCAAAAGAATGCCAACAAAGGCACCAAATGCATGTGTGATTGAGGCCACTGCATTTGCCTTGGGTTCACAAACAGACACGATTGGAAATGATCAAAGCCAACTAACAATGCAAGTACTTTCATTGGCTAGGGGAAACCTGCTGAAGAAAGAGGGTGTGGAGAATGGATGAGAATTTCACTTGCATGCATTGGAATAGTCTGTGTTTTCCAACTTGCCTGACTAGCCCTCAGGGACCTAGACAGTCTGCTGTCCTCTCTGTCAGCCCCTGTTCTACCATCCAAGTCTTCAATGCTCTCAAGGTCTGGGTTCAAATCCCAGAGATAGGGAAGGAATTAGACCAAACAGCTTCTACATTAACCCAGAACTAATTGCTTAACTGCTGCTTCCAAATCTATTTGCTTCTTAAAACACTTAAAGCATTTGTTTAAAATTACCGTATAAAAGAGGGAAAGGACTCACACTTTTAAAGTGTTAATAATGAAATAGTCGGATGTGTACAGTAATTATTTACAGATCACTTTCACACAGGTATGTTATTTTAAACATCTTTTACAGTCAGAGTTATATCTCATTCATTTGAATTCCCATTCTGTATATCACAGCTGTCAGCCACAACTCAAAAGGCAGCATTTTCCTCTGTAAGGTAAATATACACAGAGACTGTGATTCTGTTGCCAGATTGGACATTTCAGCATTTGGTTCTCATCTCCACAACCGACTGTGATGGTGTTATGATAAGCCAGAATAGATGCCAGCTGCAAGTTATTCTCAGCACAGACGTCAGACTACATTGTAGTGTATATTCTATGCAGTATTGTTTACAGTTACGAAAGCTTTCCTTTGATTCTGAGTGTCCCATATGGTCAGGAAAAGAATCTATTCTCCACAGAACTCCTTACCCTTATGGAAGTGAGAAACTTGGAAATTCTGTGAGATGTTGTCAGTTCCTCAGAGTAATTCATTGGATCCAAACTGAAAATTACTCTGAACCCAAGAAATGAGCTAAAAGAAAAGGCTATGAATGAAAATTCCTATCAGAAGTGCAATGACACAAAATATTACCAAAAAAATGTAAAATTTTTAAAAGACAGCTCCCCCTCTTCTCAAATGGATTAGTTTTTAAACCACTGTGAACACACAAGGCAATATTTTCCTTTCATTAGTCTGTAGGAAGCTTCTGCTCATGCTCTATGTCAGAATCAGAACTTTTCCATTTGCCAGTTTTTACAGTTTGCCTTATTTACATTTCATAGAATCATAGACTGGTTTGGGTTGGAA
>VYZP01032883.1:1426-21962 GCA_013400635.1 Hypocryptadius cinnamomeus
AATAAGCTCCATATAAATATACTTTTTCCCCCAGTTCCAGATGATTATTTGCCTCCATGTGAAAATGCTGTACTGTGTGATTCTTTGATGTTTGGCCCTTTTTATCAGCAGTTGAGCATTCTTCTACCCTACTGTTCTAATTTTTACTAGAAGTTACTAACCCTCCTCTAGGCACATCATTTAATAAGGATTTTAATAAGGCTTTTGCATGGTCTCCAAAACTAGTTTTAACTTTCTGTGTGCTAAGGTGACACAAACAATTAGCAATAGAAAACTTGAAATTTAGATCTCAGTGTTCCAGGTGAGTTTGCATTTTCCTGTGTGGATCCTGCGCAGCCTCTTATTTCAAATTAGAAAATCAAAAAAAGAAAATCAAATTAGGATAAATCAAAACCAAGAACTCCAAATAGAGCAAAATCAGAGTGGCATGTTCCTAAGACACTGGAAATGCCACAGACCTTATGGAAAAACCCAAAAGGGTGCTCAGATCTATCCAGGCAGGGTTCCTTTCCTTTCCAGGCAGGGTGGGTTTTCATGGCATTTCGGAGGGACTGGTGACATCTGAGAATATCCTGCATCCAGGTGTGCTCAGCCATCACCAAAGAGAGACTCAGAACAGGTCCAGGGAGGGCTGCAGGTATTTGTATGCGGGCAGGGAGTTTTCTTGTGGGACTGGGCAAACTGAATTTGGCTTGTTGAGCCTGACAAACCAGGGGCTGACGAGAGATACAGAGCCAGCATTGTGGATGTGGAGCCAGGAGCTCCTATAAACTGACCAGGAATAAATTTAGGCTGGAAATACAAGAGGTTTGTCACATGACACGGAGCAGNTTTTTCCATCCTTCATTCACTTCATTAAATGCAAAGCAAGCAAAGTTTTAAAATAACTTTAATAAGTGTTTAATAGTTCCTAACACATCTGAATGGAAATCACTGTATTATCTTTTCCGTGTAGGAGATACTATTAGGCAGTGATTTAAAACTTAATATTTGCAGAATTATACCTGCCATGTAAATACTCAAACTTTTAAAATTCAGACACCTTTTTTGGGGGGGGGTTCCAAGTGCCTGATTTTTCAAATATGCTTTTTTGTTTTGTAAAGGTTTTCAGTCCACTTTGAAACATATATGCATTAGGCTTAAAGGCAAAAGGAAGCAATGAGTGGTAAATTACTAGTGGCTGAAATAAAACAGTGTTTCAGGATCAAAGTGTGGGCCAGCATTAACACAAGCCTTTCTAAATTTTTGAATGTTTTCAATTCTGCAGCTAAAATTGATGCCAGAAGAGTTAGATTATATTTATTTAATTTGCCTCTTTTTATCATCACAAATATACTGAAATACACAGCACATAACACACTGTGTTTGTATTTCCTTGGGATGTCTGTAGTGTTATTCCCAGTGCAAACATACGAGTCTGAGTAAAACTTTGTCTTCGAAAGTATGAACCTGAATATACCTGGTCACCATGAGAAATTTAAAACAGATTATATTAAACTGTCAAATATGGTGTCACTGATTAATAATGATTGATTCTGTAATAACCATGCAAATGTAAACTATTCATTTATTCCAAATACTTATAAATTGGGAGAATGATATCTCATATAATCTGGTGTTAGTCTATTCACTGCATCAGAAAAATTAATTTATCTAATTAATGACATAAGTTCTTTTATACATGTATAATTCATATTAATTGATAGGTCTGCCTAAAAAGAGTACCTTTTGGAAGAAAAATGATCCTATTAGTACAAGTTTAATCCAAATCAGGGCTGACAAAGCATGGTGCTTTCAAGGCTTATCTCTAGCTTTGTTAATTGTCATAAGCATTCTAAATTGATTATTCTTACATTAACATGGGACATTTCATTCATCAATGCTTTGCTGTAAAGAAAATTTGTCTAATGGATTTGGGTAGCAGTACTAAATAAGTGTGTTGGTCCATTTTTCCACTGTAGCTACAGGGGTATTCAAAGCATATTAATTCAGTAATACTGAAAAAATTAACTGCTAAAATATATAGAAATATCATACAAAATTAGATTTCTGACACTGAATAATTTTAGTGATATTTCAATAGTAAATGAGTGTGCACACTAGCACTTTTATTGCTTTTGTATTTCATGGATGCCTTGATAAACATGCAATGTTAATATTTCTTATGAGCGATGTTGCTTCACCTTCCAGGGCCACGGGGGTACAAAGTGTAGGATAAATTAGTTAAATATGCATTTTAAGGAGCTGCTTGGAGGAACAAAACTTATAATATAGTCAGGATTTATAATGTACAACCTTATAGTTAGCATTTTAATAATTTATTTGCAGATGATCAAATTTACTATTGGTCAATGAAAGAGTTCAGATACAGACCGAAATTTCAGTGAAACAAATGAATTTTAATGTTTGTTTCTCTCTCTCTGCCTGTTAAGCTACAGTTCTGATTTTTTAAAAAAATATATTCATAGACACAAAAAATGCAACCTTTACAAATTCATCTGGTTTCTGCTCAGAATGGGAGGGATTGACTTTCAAAACCTACACTCCTTTTATAAGTATTGGCTCTGTTGGCGGAATGTACTTTATGTGCACTTTTTATGGCGCTCTCGTTTCTTTTCCCCATTCACCTGATCTTTGTTTGTCTTGCACTTTCTAGCATTCTGTTAATCACTGGAAGCCACTGTGGAATCAGGTCTGTGGCAGTGCCAAGAATTTCAGGAAGCTTTTTATAGTAGTTTGCAATTGAAGGCATGCATCATAAAACGAATGAGGAGGAAGGGAAGATGCTGTCCAATAGAAGTTCAAGGCTTGTTCTCTCCAACTCTAATCAGCGCATATTTTCCCCTTTGTTGAGCCTATCATGGAACAGCAATCCATAAAATGAGGCCATACTTGACCTCCATTGCTTCTGCCATAGTTTTAAAGGATCCATAAAGGAAAGAAAAATGCTTTTCTCAGTTTATATTCCTCTCAGTATTGGTTCAGGGGGAGCAGATGAACAATTCAGTTTAGCCTTGGAATTTTGAGGTTCAGCTAGTGAGACTTTGGATTCTCAATACCAAAGCTGTTTCCATGTCTGTGCTGCTTCACCTTGGCTTTCTAGCTCCACAGGGCAGCCTGCAGATGGTTTTTTTTGGTTTTTTCTTATTTCAAATACATAAAAAAGAGATCTGATATTTTGATCTTTTTATTGTGTAGTCAGATTTTCCTTCAGTCAGTGAGAGTTACAGATAAAAAAAATGCAGCTGAACAGCTGGCTAAGCTTCTTTCTTTTCTTCAAGCACAGAACTTAGATAAAAGTGAACAGTGATGGTTTGAATTTAGTCCTTTGGGAAAGGATTCTACTCTTACTGATTAATTTTATTCAGGAAGTGCTCTGTTACTCTGTAATAAAACCCTGGGAGTTATATTGTAATTGTACAGCATAGGGTGTTCAGTTTGCATCAGGCTAGGAATTAACATAACCTTAAACCTGTGTTACTTGCATTTAAACACACACAGTTTTTATGCAGAAACACAGTGGAAAGGACCACCCTTTTTTCTGTAATTCTGACTCAGTGCAGAAATAAATAGTACAATTTCAGTTTCATTTGAAATATGTATCCTGGCACTGTAAATTTGATTCCTGTATAAAAATGCACTTAGAATCCATAAAAAAACCTCTATGTACTTCTCCTTCCTGAATGCCATCATTTATAAGTATGCTGTCTTCATTTATCACCTTTGGCTTAGATCCAGTCCTGATTTCTAAATTATATATCCCAATAACTGAAGCTAGGATGGATTGCACCTTCAAGTTTATATCCATTCCTGTGGTCTAAAAAAAATCCCTTTGTTCCAATCACGATTGGTTTTTCACATCCATTTTTAATCCATATGCCAAGCATTCTCCATAGAGTTCAAATTTCAGGGAAAAAGGAACACTTCCGAAAGTTGTTCAGTTTGGTTTACAGTAGACAATGTTTGGGAAAGACAGAGATATTCCATATCCCAAAACTAAAATATACCAGATGTGCAGCTTTATTCTGGTTAAAAGCACATCAGAAAAAAACCATATATAATATTCTTTGTTTCCTAAAAGTAATTTAATATTGCTTTCAACAGAGAATATGATACTCTGATTTTATATAGTAAAAATGGGAAACGTATCTATGATAAAGAAGGAAATGAAAACAAATTACCTGTGCTTAAAATCCAATAAAACTCAACAAATACCCTCATGTCTGATATTAGTTGAATACATACTTCCAAGTCATGTAGGAATTAATTATTATTCAAGTAGTGTCATTTACCAGTGCCTGAATTTAACAGATTGCTCAGGTTGACATGAGAGTCTGGTAATTTTTATTATTTCAAAATGAATGGAACTAACAGGTTTTTACTGGTCATTCAAGGAAGTATTATTGGGTTCCAGTATGCCTCTCATGTGCTCTGAATTGAAGGATAAAAAGCAAGGGGGTAGTTTTTCTCATTAAAACACAACAGTGAAACAAGATACTCTTGTCTTCTTCCTTTACACCACAAGAAGCAGAACACAATATTTCCTCCAAATGCTTTTGTTTGTTAGGGGTTTCCTGTAAGTTTGATTGTTTTAAGAGACAGGAGAAAGGAGGAGGAGTTGAACTTGTTGGAAGATGTTTAATCATAGTTGTTATCTTGGAAGTGTCTGTAAGACATGTTTTCCCAGGCTGTTGAGAAGAGTCTTTTAAGATTCACTCACCTTCAGATGTTAGACATCACGGTAATGATTGAAATATGGGACCCTCACAAGCTTAAAATACAAAATCTGCTAAATTGCTTTTCCTTGTGCATCTCTTCTTTCTGCAGTGAGGTCAGGCTCTCTGAGTTATCCTCTCTGTTCTACAGTCTTGATGTCTTTCATACAAAACACGTGTTTAAGCCTATATATTGCTATCCTTAGATTTCCAGTTGTGACTAGAATTTTAGAGACTATTAGGTTTTGAATGTTTGGAGTTGGAGTTCTGGGTCAGCTGGATGCAAGTTTAAAAGCTCAGCCACGAAATTCACGTGCTGTTACAAATTCTGACTGCGGTATTTAGAGATGTTAATATTTGGGGTTTTATTTTAGTCTTTTATTTGGTTATAATACAATAACAGAAGCAAATAAGATTAAGGAACCAAAACAATTCAGCTGAATTTGCCCAAGTTTGGCTGCCTGTTGAATAAAAACTAAAACCCAGCCCACAAGGTTTGTGGTTCTGGTGAGTGTCTATGACAAAACCAATTAATTTACTGCAGAAAAATGTCAATTCTGTATCACATCTGTTTGGCAACATGTGCTAAATCCACACAAAGTTCTCTTCCATAAGCAGCTTCAGAAACACTATTTGCAGGAACATAATTAATATTGACTAAATGAAAAATCCAACGGGAATATACTTTCCAGAAATATATGGGCCTGATGGATTTCTAGCTTTATCAACCAAAAGGGTAAGGAAAGTCAGCTATTGCACTAGAAGGATGTCACTTTCTTATAATTATCTAAAGGCAAATGAGGTAATGAGGAGAAGAATCGTGAGAGAAGACTAGCCTATGTGTGGAGAAGAAAACACCAGTGAATTCCGTTCTATGTTCATAAAGCCTTTGTCTCCAACTTCTCATTTTAACTGTAATGAAGAGGGAGAAAGTAATAGGAATAGTTCATATCCTGATTTCTGCTCTCCAAAAGTTAATCCTGAAAGAGAAATCTCAGAAGATGTTTGTGTCGCTCATGACTCAGAATATCTGTACTTGTTCCAGCAGTGCAGCTCTCTGTGGTGCTTTGGTGTAATAGCACTTGGCTTGGACTCCTGCTAAGGGAGTTTTCCATGTAAGGCCCAGCAACTGCCTTACTCTGGCTTTTTGTTTAGGCTACATTCTTCTGCAAAATCTGTCATCTTCAGGCTGGCAGGGGGAAGTGCCTGAGCAGCCTCATACAGATGATATCCCTCCACAACCACATGGTAGCTCTCAGGTTGGGCCCTCTAGACTGAAATACTGACATTTCAGAAATCAAGCAGTGATATCACTGCAAAATCACTAATAGGTTGTATAACTGAAGTTATGGGAAGTGCTCCACTAACCTTTCAAGTTCCAACCAGGTTACTGTTGATGAGTTTTTCAGGACCAGAAGTTTGGGAATTCTGGAGAACAGGTTCATGGGGTTTTTTTAGTATTTTTTCTTGTCATGCCATTTCACTCCAACTCTAATTTTGAGCTATCAGAACACAATGAAAACAGCTTGTCAAATATAAAATGACTTGGCAAGAGATGCAGCAGCTCTTCTCTACATCATGTTATTTCTTTAGAATATGACAAGCCAACAGCAGTGTGCTGTGTCACAAATTAGTGATGCCGTGTCTCACTGCACAAAAACTGTTATGAGATGCTGCTGTAGATAAAGGGCATTACATGAGCAAGTGTTTATGATCATCCAGAAGGAGATAAAAGATTTGTGTTATCCTAGGGACAATCATATTTTCCCTGTCCCAGCCCTAAATGAAACACCAACTTCTAATATGTTGTTGAAAGCTTGTCTTTCCCATGTTTCCCCTCCTCCTCCATTCCTTTTTAAAGCAATTTCAAAGTAAACAATGGCCTACCACCAAATAAGAGCTTACTAAGAATAAAAATTGAATTTGGTCTGCCTGTTGACAAGCTGATTGATTTGTGAGCTCTTATGACTGAATCCTCTCCTAAATGTGCTCTCATTTATCATGTGGAAGATTGTTTCAGAATCAATACTAGCTTAACACAGAAGCATTTCTGCCATGGACATTTTCACAACAACTTGCCTTCTCAATACTGCTGCTAATTTTTTCAGGCAGAATTATCGGAAGAGTTTAATTGCACTTTGCAAGTTAGCACATGCTTATACTAGGTTCTGCTTTGAAACGATGATTTTCAAAGTAACTTCTATATATCATCTTTTTAAGAGAACAAAAATAGATTAAAATTGGATTTTCCTTCCACTTCTAATGGGGAAATCAGATCGAACTTTCTCTAGTTGTTAAATGTGCCCTTTGAAAAGCCATTTTCCAAAAATTGGATTTCTTAAATTAGCTTTTTAACATAATTATTAGCATTCTATTGGAATAAGTACCAGAAAGCAGTCTGGGAGTAACCCTGCTTGGGTGTATGCTCTGTATCTTCCCCAGTGATGCCAAGGGTTTAAAGTTACTTTTCTCAATTAAACACCCGTAAATTCAATTTTAAATGATAGAGAAAGTTTTTAAAGTCAAATATAGTACAAGGAATGGAGAAAGGGAGAAACATGATAAAAGGTTCAGAGCTCTTCAAGCAGTTTAGGAGCTGTCTCAGCCCTGGTGTGCAGCTCTGGCCGTGCAGAGCTGAGCAGGGCAGAGCTGAGCAGGGCAGAGCTCTGCTCCCAGGACAGGCTGTGCCCGCAGCCCTACAGGCACAGCCGGTGCCAGCCGGGAAGAGCAGAGGCAGGACGTGCTGGGTGCCTCCTGCCAGCTGGGAGGGGAGACTGGGGAAAGGAATGCTCGGTGTCAAGTGTCCTCCACCTGCTTTTTGCACTCTGTGTGGCTTTTTCATACGTTTTTACCCTTCTTTAGCTGTACCTGTATAACAAACCACCAGGCTGTGGAAGAATCCGTTTGGGAAAGAATTGAGAGGTTTTTCCACATTCTAATTTGATTCTGAAAGAGAAATTTCTCCAGAATCCGTTTGAATTTGGTGTTCTGGAGGGCTTTACCTGCAGACACTGCCACTTGTGCTCCCAGGCTGTCCCACTCCCCGGGTGCTGGTCCCAGCGTTGAGGCTGCTTGGGTGAGTCAGAGCCTGCAGGCACTGCGCTGTGGAGGGATCCAGGAGACATCCTTGTTCTCACTGGGAGCACTGGATGTAGTTTTGGAAAGGCTCTCCTGCGTCTTCCAGCCTGCAGGAATTTTACGGGTTTCCACGTCATACAAACCTTGTCATAGATGGGTCACAATCAAAGATACTTCATTTGAACAAAAGGCCTGAGTTTCACAAGATAAAAACATCCTGATCAAAATTAACTTCTTTGCAAGTGGAACTTTATGTAAAAGCACATATTTATATACCAGTCTAACAATTTAGCTATCTTTATGCTTCATTATATTATTTTTAATATATAATTGTTATTTATTTATAATTAGGTATATTTAAATGTAATTTATTTCCCCAAGGAGAAAAGGAAAATTGTCTTTTCATTTTTCAGAAACTGGATTAGCCTCTATTCAAAACAACTGATTATTCATACAGCTTTATGGGTTACAATAATGATAGTCTGAAAATATTTCTCTACACTACTTTGCTGCCTACTAGCATGTTATCTTGCTCACACAGAAAGTAAATCAGAAATTTTCAGTTATGTGATTGCTCAAAAAAGATTTCAGGTTTTACCTTGATTTTTAGATTTCTTCTGAAGTGGAATGAAACATTCAATTGTGACCGCCTTAAGCCTCCATTTACATCAAAAGTAGTTTTTCTGTAAACTTAGAGCAAGACACTCTCATATGACTGTTTTAAATTATTTCATAAATACAAATTAAGTTTATGGTATAAATTCAGCATTCTGATGTAAAATAAAAACCTAAAATAGTTGAGGTACTAAAACACTGGAATGTATTTGCAGGTGTTTAATACTGGACAAAAAATAACAAATGGAAGCAAAACACAAAAGAAAGGTAAAGAACAAAAGAAATAATCATTTAAATTATTATTACTGTACTGTGCATTATCAATTTGAATTAGATCTGGTGTTCAGCTGTGTAAAACCTAAATGTGTTGTACAGCCAAAGTATGAAATGTTTAAACTTCCCACTTTATGTTAAATATGTTCATGATCACCTATTATTCTCAAAAGGAATGAGTAGTATTTTTTATGAAATATTTGTAACAACCATAAAGTGCTATTAGGGCTTACCTCAGAGTGGGAGATGATGATAATGTATACATGCAGACAGATAAATGATTCAATTCTTACTTACAAGAACAGCTGACAGTGATTGCTTATGCTCATTTCCTTTGTGCACACTATGTAGACCAGGAAACTCCAGGTTTCATGGCCTTTCATGTTCTCCAGACTAAATCAGTCACTCACATAATAATTATTAATTATTTCATGTTGACAGATTGTTGTACTGGTTTATGACAGTTGAAGACCATACAAAATGAAAAAAAATAAATGCAGCAACTGATAAAATACATTACAGCCGCAGTGATAGCATAAATAATTATCAGTTGTTTGTAAACAACTAGCCAGATAAATTGAGATATTTGTTGTTGAGGCTCAGCTCACTGCACTCCAAAGATTCAGCTGTGTAGGTTATAAAGCTGAAGGTACACAACAAAGGTTTTGGTTCATATTACAGTGGATTTATCCAGGTCATATTTGGGTCTCTACCCTGTATATTAAGAACATATGTGGTTAAACTTTTATTATGCAAGATATACACCAGTTGGTTGTGAATTTCTTGTATTGTGCTGACTCCAATGTTTAATTTCAACTTCAGCTCTCTCAGAGCTGTGGTGTTTGGAATATTTCTGATTTTAATCTGAGCTCTTTATCCTGCTGTGCTTTCAAAATGGACTCCTAATCACCTAGCTGAGTTGAACTTTTCATCTGGGGAAGGCTGTGAGGTATCCTAGCCAAAGATCAAATACTCCCAACTGCTGTGCAGTGTGGAAGCAAGCCAAAGTGATCACCAAATGCATTGCAAAGCAGGAAGGGAGGCTGTGATGTTCTTCATGCTTGTTCTCGATTTGGAAGCTCCTCTGTAGCAGCTGAGTTGGGGACATCTGCTGGAAGACATGGCCCGTGTGAACAAGCCATGGTGCAGGGACAGGGCTCTGCAGAACGAGCTCAGGAGAGGGACCTGGCCCTGCCAGCTTGGCTTTCTCTGCCCACCCTGGGCAGGTTCTGCCCCTCCACTGCATTGTCTTCCAGCAGGGCTGATAGGTGGAGGAGAGGGACAATGACAATATTTAGTCACTGCTTTAGAGTTGAGAAGATTGGCTTCTGCATTTAATTCCTTACCTGGCTGGCTGGAAGGGTATTTACTTGGAGGATCTGTTTACACTACTGGATGATGTGGGAAGAGCTGGAAATGAAAGAAAATATATTCTTGTTCTTGGTTTGACAAGGCTCACTTCTATTCCTCTTCTTTTACTAAATCTTTTAAAACACAGTGTCATTTTTTATGGGTCCCATGCCAAAATAGAAGTGTTGAGCTCTTGTGATATCCATGTAGTAATATTTGGAAGAAGAGTGCTCTGTTGCACACTGAAAAGCAACTTTGTGTTTCTGAGAGGTTCAGCTATTAGCAACACGCCACTGATGCTTTTCTGCTTAAGAAGGGTCTACAAAATAAAAATGCATTGTGCTGTGAATGGACGTGGATGTTGAGGTTCAGTATTTAGCATTATTTTTAAGTGAAAGGTTGCTACACAAAATATTTTTTTTTAAATCGCTAGAATATGTCACTATAATCAGGAAGTTTATTCATTTATAAACATATCTTATCTTTAGCATCTCAGTCATATGAAACTGAGTTATTGTTTGTATTATGCAGATGACTCATTTCCCTTTCAAGGATGTGCAAATCATATGTCATATACAGTATCTGACCTTTCTTCTTTCAGTGTCTGCAGGCCACCATTTGATTATTCAAAGCAATGCTTACAGTAATGATAACAATGTCAAGAAAAACAGTGCAGGAAAAGTCCCTTAAGGATGGCTGATATTAAATGCATGCATTATTAAAATATTAGAGCAAAAGCAATACTGAGAAAAGTTTAAAATAATAGCAGTAGAAACTACTTGGAAATGAGGAACAGCATGGGAAAAAGCAGTGTGGAGCAAAATGTCTAAGGAATCCAACTTTTTTCCAGATGAATTTCAAAACATGAAAGGACTGCCTTTGTGAACATGCAGATTCAGATGGGGAGGCTGTAGCCAAGACTCAGCCTCTACTCCTGCAATGTAAATCTGCCCTGGTTTCAGACTGCAAATCAGACAATGTCCCTTCATGATTTCCCCTCTTGAACAGACTTCCAGAGTTCTATCACTTCATGTCAGGGCTTGTCTCTGGGAACACTTTGAAGGGGTTGGGTAAAGGGTATCCTGGCAGTTAGCTGAGTTTTGCCTTTTTCCAAGGCTGCTCAAACCACAGTCCTCTGCAATGTCATGATACTACCACTTGGCACTGCTCCAAAAGTAACACATCAACTTTTTGGGTGTCAAGTGTTGACAAAGCAAAGGTCTTGTACAGGCACAGAACAGGGAACCCCAAAGTCACTTTTCGATTTGGTAAGGGGTGTCTGTGACAGCTGAACAACAGAATATTCCAGTTGTGCACCCCTGGGGCTGAAACTGGAGTGCTGCTGAGGTTGGCACTAGGGGCCAGAAGTTACTGGGACAGTGTGATGCTAAGCCAAGAGAGGAGCCAGCTCAGCCCAGGAGCTCCAGGCACGGCACAAAGGGGGCCAGCAGAGCTCACAACTTTGGCTCTACAAAGCAGCTGCTTTGCCCTCAAGAACAGCCTGGCTGTGCTGGTGACATGGCTGTGTTTACTTGGGGTGGTGTCAGGTGAATTTGGTCTGCTGGGCTCAGACTGGCCCCACAGGGAGCTGCTGGGAGTGTCCAAACCCCCATGGCACAGCTGGACACTGACAGTGACAGTGACAGTGACATGGCCTCCCTACCTGTGGTGACTGCACGTTGTCCACAGCCCTGCTGGAGATCCTGCTCCTCTCTCTTGTTACAAGCAATGTTTTCCAGAGGGTAGGTTTTGTTGTTTGGGTGTTTTTTAAATGTCTTTTAACTAAATTCCCATTACTGTGACTCATTCTGCTTTGGTGGAAAATCTGTCTTCTTTTTTATATAAAATCTGTTTATGACATGTGTCAGGACAACATATAAACTCCTGCTGATTCCCACCTGTACTTTTAATCTTATTGGAACTCAAATATTTTATTAGCAATGGATATTATTGCTATGATTTTGGTGTGGGTGATTTCCCAATTTGCTAATCTTACTATTAAAATTAATATTTAGGTTTTATATCCATCAAATGGGAATAATGATGTTAGTTATCTGATGTTTATGTCTTTCAGTCACGAAAATGTTCCTATTTAGGCTGTAACAGGCCACACACATGTAATCACAATAAATAGCATCTAATATGTTTACAGTAGTGGAAGGATGAGGTTAACTTCTGTTTTCATATTGATGGACTCAGCTGGACTTGGAATACTATTGTTTACAATTAGCTACATTTTTGTTGTTGTGCTTTACCCTCAGATTAAATCTTTATTTCATCAACTAACCCTAGGGATTCCCTGTTATAATCAATGTAATAAACAGTATCAGTTGATAGCCTATAGCTGATGTTCATTTGTAATTAGGCTTGTGTTTAAAGAAGAATAATTTTCTAAATTTTTCTGCAATAATTTTTCTTTATATTTATTTATGAAAGGCAGGATTAAAAGTTGACTACAGCTTGTCTTGTCTCCACATGTCTTTAAAGCAAGGTCATTCAATTGGGACAGCGTTTTTCCTTGTCTGTTTTAAGCATAATTTTGGCAGGGAAATTGCTAACAGTCAATATAAGCTGAGCACCTAACTACCAAGTATTCATTCAAAAGGCTGCCCAGCTCTGTTGTCAGATGCTCACTGCAGACACAGCTACCCTGTGAGAGCAGAGCATATGGCAAGTGTCAGAAACACCCTTCTAAACTGGGAAAAAGCAGGAGCAAGATGCAGTGGGCCAGGGCACAGATAACAGCCTCCAAGTCAGGTTTTACTTGATGAAAAAAAAATGGCTAGAGGCAGACATCCTGCAGGGATTAAATATAAATCTTTAACTGCTGTTCTCAGAATGCAGGTGACCCCCAAAGCTTTTCGTATACAGTGAGCAAAGGAACATCTAGTGAAAGTTGTTCAGCAGACGAGTTATTAACTTTGCCTGTTAAGTTTCCCTTTGGCCAATTTTTGCAAATTTGTAAATGCTTGCCTATGCAGCATTAATGTAAATCTGATGAGGTGATCTGTACAGTTCCAATCTTTGATGAAAGTAATCTTGTAATAAGTTTTAATATCTAAAGCAAGATATAAACAAAACCACTTCAGAAAATAAATTGCAATAATCTCTATAAAGTATGTTCTTGGTTACTCAAGAGGATCAGCAATCTCAAAGTGGTCCCAAATTTTGGGTGTGTTTAGTACATATTGTCAGGTTAAGCATATTTTTGATAAAACAGAATGTGCCATATCTGTGTGCATCTTAGATTAGAACATTGGTATTTAGGAATAGAATAAAAGGAGAAAGGAGCTGACAAGAAAGCTGATGAATTATTTAGGTATGGGTGGCTTAAAGCTTTTATCTGTGTGAAACTCAAGACAGCCCTGAGAATTGCTCTGGTAGTACAAGTTGTCCAGCTTGCACTGTTAGTACAGTGCTTTATTTTGATCCAGCTTTCACCATGTAGATTTACTCCCTGGAACAAGATTAATTTCCCCTAAAACCACTGCTAATACTCTCAAACCTCCTGCTTATGTGACTGGTTTCCTGCATTTAACTCTGGGAGGAAGTGCTGATCCACCCCTTCTGAGACTTTGGTTAACACTCCTTGCTGCCAGCTCATACTAGATCTGGGCAAGCTGAGCTTAAAAAAAATGAACTTTAGTTAATAAAGAAAAGAAAAATTGAGAAGTGGAAAGATACAAGGAGGAGGTTGATTGATCTGGGTTTTATTGGCAGTTACACCACCTGTAGGATGCAGAAGGATCTTCCTTGTTTGCTTGGTTACTCATATGCATTTTATTCAAATCTAGTTTGGTCAAAATGTATGTATAGATAAAAGACTGGTAAAATAATTTGCAAAGTGCAAAGCTTAGTATCTTACACAATAAAGCTACTGGCAGAGCAAACTAGCCTGCTGCACTGGACCCAGAGGAGGGCTGCTCACCCTGAGCTGGGAATGCAGAGTACATTTCACTTGAGACCTGAGTTTTTCCTATGAGGCAGCAATTCTGTGTACCCATATGGTTCCAGAAACCATTCAATTTCTATATGGCTCATGATTTAAAGCTCATAGATCAGGATCTCCACAAATTCTTCCTAATTCTGTTTCAATCTGTGCAGACATGTGAGAAGGCAGATGCATATATATGTGCACAAATGCACAATGGCAGAGATGCAATATTTTTGAATCCCAGCTATGCATAGAAACACCTTATTATTTTAAATTATTAGCCATTAGTTCAAATGAAAAAAAAAATATTGTGGTTACGATCAGAATGTGGAAATTTTTTTTTGTGCTGAGTAGTTTTCATGCTGTGGCTAGCTGTTGAGAAGTCAGAGGGATAGATGATGACTTGGTGCAGCCATTCCCCTCCAGTGCCTGGGGAGACACTGGAACTGCACATGTGAGTTCCCTGGTGTACTGAAGGGACTCACAAGCTCATCTTCAGGGACAAAGTGCATTTTAATCTGGGTTTGACACTTCAGGAAACTCTTGGGTGAGAATGAATTAACCAGCTTATTCCAGATATCCACACTAGGCCTTGGAGATCCCCTAATCCTGTGAGGAAATGTGCCTCTCAATTTGGGAGGTTTAAATAAAAATACTTCAATTTGTGTTCTGGTAACACTTTTATAGCATGAATTTTATAATAAACACAACAGCTGCAGCAAGATTGGTTTTTTTTTGCTGTAAGGCATAGGAGAGACTGTTTGCCAGTATTCTGTATCAAAAAGGTGTCTTCACATCTTGACTTAGCCCTGAATATTTCAGCAGAATCTCTAATAACAGACTTGCATATTATAGGATTCTATTACATTATAATTTAAAAGGAAAGAAGGAATTGGTTGTCATCATAGGAGTGTGATTTGCAAAGACTGGTTTCAAGGATATGTTGTATGTTTTTTGGTTTATCAAGACTGACTTTTGCTTGACTTAGGTCTGAATCTGTGGCCCTGAAACAAACTGTATTCCCTTGCTGAACCTTATTAAAGGAATGTAGAAAAGTACATGCTAACTATTGCACTTGATTCATTCTTTGCAATACATTCTTCTTCCAATGGTTTCATGAACGGAAAGGAAAAAGTTTTCATGGGGGAGAGTTCTCCTGCATCTGCAATTTTATCTTTAAATAAAGAACTATTTCACTGTGGCATGTAGGAAGTACAAGAGCACCAGCCTGTGTTTTACACTAGGAAATTTAAATGGGGGAAACATTGTTTGAAATTAAAAAAATAACAAGGGCTGGCATGATCACCAAGAGCATCTTCAGTACTTAATATACATTTTTTATTTTTTTCTAAACTTCTATACTTTCAACTGCTGTATATTTAAATTAGTGTCTCCTGTCTCTATAAGGCACAATCATCTGAAACAGTGAGAGTGAGCTTTTCTGTCACATAACCAAATTCTCTGCTAGTTAGAGAGGAGACATACCAAATACCTAGGGAAAGACAGAATCCTGCACTGGTTTGTACATGGCTGTTTCCAGCAGATTCTGCTGCACCACTGAAGGACAGTTTGGGTATCAAGTTATGTCCTGAGGTGTCCAGACTCACTTTTATAGATGAAAATGAGCAGCTGCATTCATATGCCACTCTCACACTTCGAAGTGCTTGGGAGTTGCATCAAGTTGAAAAGTTTAAACTCTGGTTTAGTATATGCAAAATTCCTGTGTATCCTCATCACAGAATGCTCTAAGTAAGGCAGCAAGGACATGTGTGGGACTTTGTGGCTGGCTGGGGTTAAACCACAACAGTAACTTAGAAAAATTATTTTTATACTGCCCTTAGCAGTTGAATAAGTCACTTGGGAAAATGAAATAAGGGATGAGCAGGATGTCTGGTGTTGACAAACACTCTACTCATAGGAAGAGCAGAATAAACATTGGCTTGTAGCTTTGTCTCCGAGTTGCATGTTGAACACTAATCATCATAGCCTGGTATTTTCCTAAATCAAAATGGCTTCACAGTCATTAAAGTAATGGAAAATCTTTACAAGAACTTTCACAAAAGGATATGCTACACGTTAATCAAACTTATGGCAGCTGCTAGAAGGGATTGTCAGTTTCTTTTATGATGAAAATCCACATGGGGCCAATTCACAACGCTGGCCAAGTTACAGGTGTCACATGTATAAAACATGTCATTGGTTTAAGATTTAATTAGGACTTTCTTCTCTGATCATAACACTTTAAAGGAAAAATACACTCAGGATTTAATTTTCTTTGAGAGTGGTTATTAATTTGATGTGATTGATGTTAAATGGGAATTAAATCATAAATGTGATTATGCTTGTGGTTGGATGTTGTCTCAGCAGATTGTTTCTGCTTGTCACTTTTGAATGACTGGTGACGTGATATGGCATGTTGATTTTTATTATTGCTTAACGATTTCACTTTATCATCGTTTGTCAGGAAACTGATTTTCCTCTTAGTCCCATTAATATTAAATCTGTCATAACTAGATTAGGATAGAATTGTTATCTATTGAACCTATAAGCCCTAGGTTAAATTTTACTTCCAGGAAAAAGATAGAGTAGTAATACAGAGGGGAAAACCAACCAACTCACAAAAATTAAAGCTGGAATGTGAATACCAAGAGATGAGAGTAATTTTTTTCCCCCTGCAATTATGGTGTATATTTCTATTTACTTGGCTAAAACAGATTTCAGGGGTGCTTACACCTGAACTGGAAACTCACTTTTCAGTGACAGAGTAGGAAGGAAAAAATAGCAAGGTGAGGAATTCAAAGACAGAATAAGAATGCTATACATTTTAAAGTTAGTAATTTGCAAGTCTGGAGAGGCAGTCACTTGACAGGAAACAGTCTTTTGGCAAAGATGGCAGAGAATGAGGCACCATTTCTGTGGATCCCCTCCCCATTTTGGTTGAAAATGCATATAGAGGAACTGTGGGATTTCTGTCACCTTACAGAATGGACCCAATGTCCCTAACACATGGGCTGCCCTGGGTTTCCACACTCTCATGCAGAGACTCTCAAAGGCTGCTTGGTGCATTATGCCCTTTTACAATCAGAGTTGAGCTTGAAGCCTGCAGGTCAATTAGACAAATTTCTGTGGTCTCACTTCAAGCCTTACATTTGTTGCTCATTTGCAATAACCAGTGTTCTTCTCTGGTACTTATTTGATGCCCATTACTGTGATATCTGAGAACAAAGATCATTGAGAACAGATACTATTTCTACCAGAAAACCAAGTTTTGTATTGTTGTAGAAGCAGAAGAATCCTATTAACACAAAGCACATCAGAGTACATCCCACACAATGCAAGCCATGTGCACTCTCTACACAAGCCCCAGCTCACAAGCTGAGATAGCTGTGACATATCCCTCAGCCTGAAAAATAAAAGGTAAAAGCTTTTTGGGGGGAAATTTTAAGAATTTGAGAAAAAAAACCCCAACAACCAAACAGTTATTTAAAGACAAAGTTTTGCTTTCTAGCTTAAATTTGGGTATAGAAATAAGTATAACCTTGAAAGCTGTTGGGTTTTTTTATTCATGATCCCTGCATTTGTATTAGTCTCAAACCTGGTACCTGATTTGCTAGAACTGCCTTTATTTTGTACAATTTCTAGAATTTAGACATCTCCCTGCTTGATTGATCCACCATCTACTATCAATCTCAGAGCCACACAGAGCAGGATGTGCCATCAATTACAAGTGACACACAGCAGGACAGATGTTGTAGTTTTGGGGCATCCAGGAACCAGTGTACCATAGGATATCATTAAATGAAAAAGAAGTCGATTTTTGTGCTGAGAGTGCTAAAAATTTTGCATGGCATTTAAAATATTCTTTTTAGATTCAAGAAATTAGTCAAAATTAAAGCTTTCTTGCAAATTCTTCACCTTTTTTTGGCAACAAAATTTCACTTTAAAAGTTCCTCTTCAGTGCTTATTAAAAAATTTAAAAGTGAGAAACTTCAGCAACAAACAAGAGCAATACCTCAAGAACATTAATTGCCTAAATGACTGAATATGACAGATAATGCAAGAATATTTTCCACTAGAGAACCCATTTTCAAACAGTCTTTCAATTTTGTACAGTGAGTGTCTGAAATTCAGCATCAGTCACAATAGACTGCAGTTCTGTTTTGTTTAGAAGATCTGTGACTTCAAATTTACAGAAGTTGCTTTCGCTAGTCATTATTAGCTGTATCAGAGAACCAAAGAAGGAAGGGGTTGGATTCTGCACTGTTGGTACAGAAAAGAGGAGAAAATTCAATTGAAATAAGTGGAATTACAGAGGAGAAAAACGAGTCAGAGATCAGAATCAAGACTTTATTGAAAAAGCTTATGATGTTGAATATTAAATTAATCTAATTTGCACTGTCTGATGGTGGCCATTAGTGCCTGAAGTAGAGGCAATGAAATGCTAATGTGATTAGTTAGCAACACTAAAAACAACCAGTACATTTTTCCTTTGATTGTCTGTGTGTTTAAGAATATTTCATTACTTCTGCTTCCTTTGAAATAAGGGTAAGATATAAATCATAGGCACAGATATAACTAGCGGTTGTGACGTTTTGTTACAGAGTTTAATTACATGAATCATAAAATATTGCTACAATTTTCCAAACTGTTAAACCTTAATTAATATGAACCCACAGGGACCACCTTGATGGTTCATAATACTCTGGAAACTCTCCTCCTACAGTAGTAGTTCATATGGTTGAAGATTGCTTTATAATTTACAGAGAGTGATCAATTATTAGAAATGAAGCCAGACAAATTAATTTAATATAAATGGGGTTGTACGGAGTTTGACTAATTCTTTTTAATTACCTATATGTTATTTTTCAATAGTCTAACAAAGGGAACCATTATTCTTCCCCATGTACAAATTCATTAATCTCATTACCGTGCAGTATTAATATAATTTTATCACACATTCCAGAAGTGCAGCACATTGACAAACCATAATGAATCACAGCATTAGTGTACTATCACTACATTAATTTCAGGACATGCCTTGCTCATCTGCAATTTACGTTGAGACTTAGTATAAAATGAGCTGCATAAGCACGTAATTATGACATCTGCTTCTTTTCAGGTACCTCTTTGTAAATCAGTGACAAAGGAATAACAGCTTTAAATATGTGTTAACACCCTGATAGCATGTATAATTGCAATATGGCAATGTGTAATGAAGATTAAATTAGACTGCAGTGTACCTGACATATGCAAGGGCATAATTGAACTGCAATAATTATGGAATGAAAGAGACTATAAAGTACTAATATTTCAGTTCAGTGAGGTAAAAGCAGAGGAAAGTGAAATATTATTGAAATGGTGATGCAAACAAGTACATTGTTTTTATAAGGCAAAGCTATTTATGTTAGAAATTTTTGTTGTCTTCGGTATACATAACATGTTCCTAGTGTTAGGTAAAGTTCTCACAGACTCTCCTGTTTTGATCCTTCTTGGATTTCAGGTATTTGTGCTTTTTATCTCTACAACAGCAGATAAAACTCACCACATCTAAATATAAGACTGCTGATGAGAGATTTTAGGAGACTGAGAAAC
This sequence comes from Hypocryptadius cinnamomeus, assembly GCA_013400635.1. Taxonomy (NCBI): domain Eukaryota; kingdom Metazoa; phylum Chordata; class Aves; order Passeriformes; family Zosteropidae; genus Hypocryptadius; species Hypocryptadius cinnamomeus. The sequence goes on from VYZP01032883.1 coordinate 20,984, forward strand.
TGAATGTCAACATCTACTGTGGTAGAAACCAGTGATTCACCGAGGCTGTGGCCTCCAGTCAGGGGGCTGAGGAAGGGTTATGTGCTTTGTCCTGCAGGAGAGACAACCTGAAACATATGGGAGATCAAACTGTAAGCCAGAGGGTATGGCAAATTATTAACTGCATTTTAACTGAAGTCATTATCACAGAACTGCTAAAATATTTATTTTAGATGTGTATCTTGCTATACTTCAACTTCAAATCACTTGTGGAGGACAATTAATTCTAAAGGTTAGTAACAGAATATTAGGGTTTGTGGTAAGTGCTCTTATTTGAACAAAAATATGCAATATATGTGAATGTGACTCTGGTGATGTCAGATGTTATATCACATTTACATTATAACCTAAGTTTTACTATTATAATTTCAGAAAAAAATGTATTTGCTATATGAACAAAATAGACATTCATGTATATATAATAATATTATATTATACTAATGAATTTATTGTTATATTAAACCATTTTCATTGTCCAAGTGACTGGTTACCTCTCATAAAATATAAAATCCTATTCATGCATATGACAACACTTAATAATATTTTAAATATAATCTGTGATCCCTTTGTCATACATTTGTGTACATGTGTGCACATACACTGTGCATACATGAGACTGCACTACATTTCTTCTAAGAAGTGATGTGTCTAGGCATTCTGTAGCTTCTCAGACTTTCTCCTGAGAGCAGCTTTTTGGACTTTCTTCTGACTGACATCAGCTTTTCTCTTGTTGGTGCCAAGTTGGAAAACCACAATTCCTCCACCTATTTCACACAGATATGTGAAGAATAAATTTCAAGCTGCATAAAAGGATTCCCAGCGAAACCATCAGAACCTGAGCAACAAATAAAACAACATGTGACCTTCCTAAAGAACCTGGTGACTTTTTTCAGCTCATGGTTGCCTCTGTCAGAGCTCTGTGGCTCTCGTTGTGCAGCTG